>JAABKJ010004755.1:0-23935 GCA_011634705.1 Andricus grossulariae
TGGCGATAAAACACCTCCTTGCGGACATCCCGTGTTAACAGTTCTACATAAAGTGGTATCCCCCTAGTCGTTGTTAGATTCCTGTTGGCCAACATGTGACAGGTCCATTCTACGACTGCAACTGGCACACCATGTACAATCATGGCCACCCTAATCACTTTTTCAGAGGTATATTTAAAGTCTCCTTCGATATACACAAAGGTTCCAATCGCGATGCCTTTACGGCGTGTTGCTCATTGTAAAGTGGCCTACTTGATAAGACTTCTCGCGGATATATCTATCCACAAGTCTTTCCACTGTTTTTCGTGGAAAAGATGTGAGGCTGATGGGACTAAAAACCTTGACACGATAAAATACATTGTTTCTTAATAGTCATGGCTTGATGATTAGGGATGTGAAAGCAAATCCCCAGAAAAAAACATCTACACGCATTCCAAAATCGCCGAAAAGATATCGCATCCCGCAAAGAACGTGGGGAGAAAAGAATCAGAGTCTTCATCATTTCGGCGAGTATCACGAAAATCAGCCCACCCAACCATCACTTGCTACATTTTTATTGACATTCGGAAACGGTATGTGAACATTAAAAATAGTTCCCTTATATCCTCAAACATTTTTCTATAGGAATAATATAAATACAGAGTCTATTAATTTTTAAATGACTTTCCGTGAAAATTTTCGAAACGTCGGTGACCCAATGCTTGACATATGTGTGTAACTTTGGTCGGAATTGGACATTTTTCTTTCTCCATTACTTGAAATTTGTGCTTTTGCATAGTTTTTAAAAACATCACATTCTTGTTTTATATCTTTAGTTTCATGTAAAGATGATACAAAAATGTTGTGAATTTTTACGAAGCAACGTCATACTGTTTCTTGAATGGTCAAACCCACCAACATGATACTTTTGAACATCTCCGCATTTGGCTCTTTGAACAAAGCTTCCAAAGCCTTTGACGAAAGGTTATAAAAGATAAACGTTTCTCCTTCGGTTGCTTCGTTTGCAATCTTTTGTGTGTCAGTTTGACTATCCACATCAACAAATTGTACGTGAACCAGAATTTGAATAATAAATGAGTAATTAAATATGTTCTTCCTTATAATGTCCTCTGTCACTTTTTCTTTCACTTTTTTAATTTAATAAATCAATAATTATTTTTTTGTAAGAGCGACCTAAATTATATTCCACAACATTTATTCACATGTGATGAAAAGACCATTACTTTAAATATATCCACGCTTGGCATACTTGAAGGAAACATTTTCTTTTATAAAATAAAAAATGTAACAGGATACATTTTTTTTAATTTTATTCAAATGCTGTTTAATGTAAACAACTTTATCTGTATAAGAAAAAAAAAGAATTTTTGTTTTTATTGAAAACGATAAAACTAGACGTAAGATCACTTTGGATTAAACTTAATCGAGGCTAGCCGTGTTTTAAAATTAAAATAAAGAATGACAATTGTTCGTTCTTCATTTGCTTGGAGAATAATGGATATGCTAAAAGAACAAAGAATACTATTTTTTTATTAAATTCTTTTTCTGAATTAAACATTTTTGAATATAAACAGTCTTTTTCTCTTTTAATTTTTTTCATGATTAGCATTTCTCAAAGTCGTTTACAGATTAAAAATATGTTGTTTATTGCAAAATGTTTATAACAAAAATCATAATTAAATTCGAAATAAAATTCTCTAACTTTGTCGGTAAGCAAAATCAAGTAAGGGTTTTGTAGGCATAGGTTGAATTCAAAAAAAGGATTTTTTTTTGAACATTTTTTGCAATTCTTTATTGATTATTTTTTCTTAGAAATATATGTGACATAGAAAAACATTATTTCTATCTTAATTCTAATGCCAAGAATTTTTAAATTTCAGTCATGATGATAAACTCTGTGTAATGTTTAACATATTTTAATTTTTAAAAACATAAAATTTATGAAAATTATTTTAAGGTTTTTTTATTTTTGTAAGGTGAAAACTTACGGGAAAACTGACAATTTCAAACAAATAAAAAAATGGTAAAAATGGTTCAAAAAAATCTTGAATATTATTAGAATAAAAACAAAAATAAGAGGCGTAGGTATATTGGCAATCAACTTAAATCACAACCTAATCATACAAAGAAGGCAAATAATTTGATTATTGTACCATTTTATCATTATAAACAAATTTTAAAAACATGTATACCATTTTTAAGCTTTCTTCACCAAAACAAATTCTTCGCCATCTAATATCTAGCAAAATAGTTCCTTAAACTTACGTGCACAAAATTGTTAACACTTGACATTTAGATTTGTCATAAATTAATTAAGCAACTGAACAATTTTCATCCTTTTTTGGGGAAAAAAATTCGTTTCTATATAATGAATGTAGAATTAGCTTCTCAGATATAGTAAACCTCAGAAAAGTATTAAACCTAAAAGTTTTGTGTTTTTATAAATCAATCATGTTAACTAAATAAAGCATTTTTATCCTTCTTTCGCAGCAAATAATGCCGGAAAATTATGGATTTCAGTAAGTCTGACCAGATGTTTGCAAGGCTATGTGACAAAACTAAATTTTAAATTTTAACCATTTTCTGGAGTTTGGTAAGTCTCAGAAGCTATTTTGATAGATATAAAATGAAGAATCATTTTTTCCGCGAAAATAGATATGTTTCTATTTGATATATTTGTTTACTTAAATGATTTATGGGAAAGATAAATGTTAGGTATTAACAATATTGTGCAGCAGAATAAATTTAATGAACTATTAGGATACACATAAGATTAAAAAGAATATTTTCCGGGAGAAAAGGATGGAAATAATTGCCGATTTGTTCACTTAAACTATTTATAACAAAGCTAAATGTTATGTCTGAACAATTTTGTAGAGTTATGTATGTCTGAGAAGCTATTTCGATACACAATGAGATGCCAAAATAATTTTCTTGTTAAAAAAAGATGAAACTGATTAATTTGTACACGGAAAGTCCTGTTCAGGAGTCTCGGAGGATCCTGGACATGTTGCTAGACGCGAACCTGCGAACCTGCATTATCTTCGGATAATTATATTTCTAGGAAATTCTTGATTGAAAATTACCATTATTTTTATAAATAGGGAATTTTCAAGTGTAGAAAAATCTATGTGATTGGAGAAGAGGAATCAATAGTAATTGTGAGAGTTTCTTCGTTGATCGAATTTAATGAAAAAATAGTTGGGGGTATAGTTTTAACATCCTACCATTATTGGAACCAGTTTGTATTGTTTGTTATAATGTATTGAACAGGGCACATTATACGCAAATCAAAAGAAATTGTCAATGATAATTAATATGATTGAGATAAGTTGGACATGCGAAATTTCTATTACTGAAAATTTAAATGATTTTGGGTAAAATTAGCATCTCTCAATTAAAATTAGTCGAATCCTATGATTATTAAACTTAATGATATTGAGTAAAGCCAAAGAAGATAAATCCCTGGTCAAAGAATGGTAATAAAACAAGAGGTTGTCGCTCCAACACGTAAATTATTAAGAGCATCTACTCTACCAATCTCCAAAAACAATGTACGTATTGCCCTGGTTGACATTCTAACCTCAAAGTATATCTATGACATAAATTAGGGTGAGCCGAAAAAAAATATATTTGTAATTGACTACGTGAGTAACAAAACTCGTTCCTTGCATTTTTTGAAGAAATTGAGATGACAGTCGTTTCTGAAAGGTTTTCCCCCGCTCCTTGGAACCTGAAGGTAAAAAAAGAAGCAAACATAACGCCATTCATCTCATTTTTTCGTTCCAAGATCAGAGTGAGTTCCAGAACTCGCTTCTCAAAGGGACCGGGAAGAAGCAAAACTAGTTCCTTTCATCTGACAATGTATTTGTGTAGTAAAACTCGCTCCTTGCAGTGATAATCTGCCCGAAGAAAACTTTACGCGTCATTTTGCTGTGAATATTTACATTTCCGTGATAATTTTGGTGAAGGGAGAGTAATCAGAACTCGCAAAAAGAAAAGAAACGTGGACCCGTGGGAGAAGAACGTGAAAAAACGTAATCGATGAGTCGATGGACTATTTTGGAAGATGCCTGTTTACTTTTTGTTCGTATTACTCCTCTTTTTTTCATAATGCTTTGTCTGTGAAGTGAACCCAGGTTCAAATCAAAAGCGTTCCCATTGGTGCCAAATTGTCGACATACCAAAAAGATGTTCGCTTGTAATACCTATCGTTGCAAGATGAACGCCTTGCACGTACGTCCTTATCTATTTCAGGTTTGCTCGAAGACTTTTCTCAGGATTTGGGAGTATTAACATGTCGAGTCCAAAACATCGGGAAGCACTACCTGGACGAAGGACGATATCCGTGTTAAAGAAGAGGAGATCGACTGGCAGTGAAATTCAGCCAGAAAAGGATGACTGTGCGCCATTTTTTAAACAACCTACAGTTCGTGGAGTCCTACTATACCAAAGGAAGGAGCACAAGGAAGTATCTCCTAAGCGATTGCACAGTCAAAAAATTATGGAAAGCATGCAATAACAGTGTTTCTGAAAATGAAAAGGTGAAGTACAGCGATTTCCTCCACGTCTAAAATTTCTATTTCAGCATAAGTTTCAAGTCACCACTTACAGACGCATGTTCTCAGTTCATACAACTAGAATCAATGTTCAAAGTTGCACAACCAGCTCAGAAAGCACAACTGATGGATAAAATCAAAGTACACAAAATGAAAGTAAAATTTTTCTACTTACTGCTAAGGCAAGAGGAAGATCCATCAGTTTTGAAGCTATCCTTTGACTGCCAGAAAAATCTGGTTCTGCCAAAAGTGCCCGACCAGGCTGCCTACTGCAGTAGGCAGCTCTACCTGTACAACTTCACAATTCGTATGAGGAATTCAACAAGCGCCCAAAATCGAGCAAATGTGTTCATTTACACATGGTACGAACACCAGCGTGCAAAAGGGTCTAATGAAATCACCTTGATTCTTTTCTACCATCTAACGAACACAGACATGAGTGACACTAAAGAAATTAAGTTGTTTTGTGATGGCTGTCCCTGACAAAACAAAAATACTACCATGTTAGGGATGCTCAGCAAGTGGCTCCAAGGCTCCAATACAAATGTCACACTTCTCACCATGACATTCCTCATTGTGGGTCATTCCTTCCTACCTGCTGTTCGGGTATTTGATCGAATCAAGAGGAAACTAAAGAAACTCGATACAATCATTGATCCAGAGCAATACCTTAACATTTTCGAGCAATTCGGGATAGTTCGCAAAATCATTGACATTCCAATGAGTGATGGGAAAGGCGCAATAACTTCTGTCTTCAAGAACGCCGGCCAGCTTCACTTCAAGTTTGCACCATCCAAACGTTTCATTATTCGGAAAGGTAATGGAAGAAATATTGAGATTCAATGAGAACACTACATATCTGAAGTGGGTCTTTTCAAATCAATGTACAAGAACGGCAAATCCCTAAAGTGACTCGATATTTTCAGAGTTTACCTTTGGGAGTGGAAGAAGAAAAATTGAGGGACGCGGACAGGCTTTTTGCTTTACATTTTGGCGTAGACTGGCGTCAGCTTGAAAATCTGAATTTTTATGCCACGGTTTTGGATAGAGAGAGGGTGGAAACCTAGGCACTGACGATCTCTCAATGGAAGAGGAGATAGCATATTTGGAAGAAAGGGAAGAGCTGAGAGTGTGATGAACTAATTTTTATTGAAGGCTTTATCTTTGGTTTCAGGAGCTTTATCTTGTAAGCAGTTACTTACTGATGTTCTGATTGCGTAATTTACGATTTTTCCCTAGACTCGGTATCTCAATAATGTTTCGTTCGAGTTTCTTTTATTATTATGTGATTTTTCTATTGCACAATCGTTACCTACTTTATTTGAGATGCAATTTTGTTGAGTAACTGATCCAAAAATATTGTGATTGTTTCGTAGGTACGGTAAGTAATCAAGAAGGACTGAATTTTGTGCTGTTGATACCAGTCATAAACCATAAGTAACATATATTCAAATTATTTATCACTTGAATTTTGAGTTTGATTAAAAATTAGATTGAAGTTTACCGCGTTCGGTCATGATTTTCCGTCTCATCCTCGTGCATACATTCAGAAAATTGAAAACAAAACTCGCTTTATTCAGGTTAGTTAGTTCCAAAACTAGTTGAATGCAGAAGTGAGCTCCGAAACTGGCTCGTTGAAAAGTTAATCTTCTCCTGCACATTTTATTTATCATACAAAATAACAATCTTTTTTACACAGATTAGTTGATATCACTAACATCATTATACGGCAGAAAAACTCAAATTTTTTAATTTTTTCTAGCTGGAACGATTTTAGCGTTTTTTGCAAATTGGGCAACATGCCAAGAGCGAGTTTCGGAACTCACGTACTCAATTTTACGTCGTAAAGTTGTTGATGATATTCGTAATCAACATATATACATATGTGTTGAATACGCATATGATTAACAACTTGATTGATTATAATCAACAACACTGCATATCATCAACAAACGTATACCATATGGTTCAGTCAAACCAAACGTTACTGCCAAAAACCTTTTGCGCCGAAGCGAATCTGAGTCAATCTCGTAGTTCAGCCAACTTATTCTACGTAAGCTTACTGTACGCTAGCCGGTGTAACGGGGCCCATAGTTTAACATTATTTTTGAGTATCTCGGCTTTTTCGATAACGTCTTGTCAAGGATGATAGTAGGCTTTTTCTGGGAGGCCTGGGTGTGCTCTCATATTGCTGAGAACTAGAAACAGCCGTTGATCTCGGCGTATCATGATTGAGTAGAGGCATTTGAACATCGACTGCATCGCTTCGATTATCCGAATTAACATCTAACCTTGATAGCGAGGTTAAAATGCTAGGTACACCCCGTGGATGCATGTGTGTTCTCCGATGTTCCCTAGAACTAGAACTAGAACTAACCGGTGATCTTAAGGGATTAAGATTAAGCCCATCCACTCGAACGTCATCTGCGGTTCCTTGATTATTTGAATTAACATGTGACCTTGATATCGAGGGTAAACTATTAGGTAAACCCTGTTGAAGGCTGGGTGTGTTGGCCTGAGGAACTATTATTCTCCAAAATATAGTAAGCCGACCATGTTGAGAGGCGCGTCGGGCGAGTTTCATCGAATTCACCGTGCATATAGCACTTTCAATATACCATTGAGGTAGACGTTCTCGATTAACAAAGGCAGCTATTATTACTAACCAATCATTGTCGGAAATGTGCGTGGCCTCGTACTGTTTTTCAGGGTTCTCGGGGTCCAGTGGCTTTGGTTTTAGTATAGTGAATTTGTTTGTTTGCATGTATGGAACAATTTGACAATCTTGGTTTACTGCAATAATTCGATGATCAAACTTTATTTCTTGACCTTCAGGAATTTGGAGTCCTGGTATATAGTCTAGACGAGTGGGAGTCTGCGTACGGGTACGTATACGCACAGGAGCTGCGCAGCCCGTAGTTGATTGCGAACCTAATTCTGCAACCAAATAAAATATAAACGTATAAGGTTTAAGGAAACAGCAGAATTTCTATATGGTGTGAAAACAATTAAAATGAACTAGCATGAGGTTTATTTATTTAAATCGGAAGGGATGTCTGTTTTTTGAAATCAAAGGTTGGTCAGGTGTTCAGAAGGTTAAGGGTGGTTTGGGTGGTCCAGGATATTCAGAGTATTATTGACTTTTTCTACGAAAGACCAGGCTACGAAAGAAAGAATCTTGGTTGTTTGCTAAACTATATTCGTTAATATAAATATAATTTGTAACCATGAATATAATTTAGCGTACATCAATCAACAGAGTCATTCGCTACCTGAGGTGTTCTAAACTGATTATGTGAAACATGGTAAAATACGTAAGTGAAAATAAGTTTCGGGAAATACCTACATCTATACCGTTGGAAGAAAAACTCAACATTACGAACTGTAAAGCTCAAAGCTGTGTACGATTTGAGGTACACATTCTCATCATGACACTCGAGCTACGCACTCGGTTTTTACGGAAATTTTCAAATTTATATTTGTTTTCTAAATTACCAAAAATAAGAAGCTAAAATCCTTTCTTAAGGCATTTCCTCTATCTCGCGTTTTTATTTTTAATGTACAAAATAAAATATCCTACAACTCTTCTTTTAACATTTTTGCGTGTACTACGTCTTTTGGCTTAATATGGAAATTTTTTATTTTTGCATATCAACTTCGATGAATAAATTAAAAACCAGCAGTTCTGTGAAAAAATGTTTCAAAGAAACCGCACGGTTGAATATTTTTGTCGAATTTTTTACATACGTCATCTACATCATCAGATCTAGAAGTACAAAGAGCCGATTTTTCGATAAAATGTTTATATTTTGTTTAATATATTCAAAAATCAAGAACAATAGCAGTGTCCCTTGTCAAACGCCAGTCGGCAGACACCCCGGAGCGAGTCGAATTAACCAGAACGAATGACCGCCACGGTCATTCGTTAACGATGAGCATCATGGCTATTGTTCTTCATTTTTTATTATTGAACAAAATATGAACATTTTAAGTAAAACTGGCTCTTAGTGCTTCTAGATATTATTATGTGAATGACGTATGCAAAAATTAGACAAAAATATTCAACCCTACGACCTTAACATTTAAAACCGATTACACATTCTGATTAAGAGCCTTAATTTTCGATTTTTTCATAGTATTTTCGAAAACTAAAACTAAAATATAAAGTCTTATCAAAAAATGGTTCATGAATAACGTATAGGTCTTTCGAAAAGCTACAATTCCTCTTCCTAACGTTTTTACTCATCTTTCGTCGTTTGACTCAAAATTAGAATGTTGAACTTATTCATTTTCGATACATAAAATAAAAGAAACTAGTCTTATCAGAAAATAGTTCAACCAAAAATAATACATATTTTAAAGGTCGTCAATTCTCTTTTATACTTTTTCACGTATCTGTCGTCCCTTGCCGTAAAAATGGAATATTCGATTATTGGACAGCATTTTCGATGGATAAAACCATAACCGTTGGTCAAACCATGCTGATTAACGAACTTGTTCTTTCTTTTAGGGCCTATAAAAGGTGTGCTAAAGCTCGATTCGATCCACTCATTTTTTCAGGGGTTATCGTGTTTACGGACTGACGGACAGGCAGACTTTAGGCATTTTTTATCTCTGCAAGAGATCTTCATCTCCGAACATTTGGAAAACATCTGAAGTATCGATTTTCATTGTGGTGGTTTTTAAAAATAAATATTTCAATGTGAATAGTGCAATAAAAATATTGGAAAATGGCAATTTTTCACCTATTGTAAAAAGAACCTATTGATTAATATTTGACAATAAAGTTACGTTTGCTCATGTCAAATGCAAATTTTAATTCTACTGAATGTTTCTGGCTTTGGTTAAATGATAATATTTCCCATTAGTTAGTCTTACATTTTTTTCAACTTCATTATGCACACAAATGTGACATTCTTTTTCACTGTCCTTCAACTAAAACCGGATTCTTAATTATGTGTGTGAATTTTGCAACAGTATTTTCTGTGAGTTTTTCAAATTACCCAATCGACGTTGAGGAAAAGCGACAAGAATGCTTTCGAGATTTTCGTGATACACCTATTTTTCAGAGAAAGATTTTTGTTTAAAAATACCAATTCCAGGTAAAACCCACAATGCCAATAATTTCGAACAAAAACACTAAAATAACATGAAAGAAAATTTTTCAGAATTCTAAATCCTCTTTGACATCTAGTCACTTTTAGCTGCGAAGTTCAAAATGCGAAATTTCGAATTTGAAAAGGTTTCGATTGGGGAGCATTTACGACTCGTAGGCCTCTGACCGCATTTCCAAATTTTCCAAATTTTCCACAAGCCCTCCTGAACCATAAGCCACAAGACACATCGTGACACCACTTTTTTTTTATAGGACTAGTATAGTAATCTACCAGTTTATCAGATTTATTACAATTACCGTGATTGTAATTTTACTTTATACTAAAATTGTAAAATTATGGTGAAAATTACAACAAAATGATATGCTACAATTATGTGAGGGGAAAAATTATGTCCCACGCGCTTTCTTGCTCTAGTGCCTATTACAAAAATTAATGCAAATGATGATTACATTATTTAGTATATTCTACTTGCCAATATGTTGAAAGAAAATCGCTGTGGTTATAAAGAGAGTGGCAACAGTGGTCCCCATCATCCCAGAATCGATGATTCAGTTTCTTGAAGAATTTCCCTAAAAGTGTAACTGGCGAGGAGATAAATAAATACAGCGTTTCTGGCTCTATATAGAAAAAGTTTTCATGTGCGTGATACATTGCGTGACCTTGCAGAATTAGGTTATCAACTTATGACATTCCATATGAGCCCTGAAATGAAAGGTAAATTCTAAAACAAAACAAGCACATATGACAAATATGAAGTGAAATGTGAAATCATACATAATTGTCCACATGGACTTTTAATTTACAAATATAATTTAAATTTCAGGTACTGGTAACTTGAAGAGATTCGCATGTACTTGTAACCAAAACTTAAATTTTCAAAATTCTTTTTATACTATTCGTTATGTATTAAAATATTATTTTTAATTTGGCTGCATCATGTCCTCCCGAAAAATTGACGAAACTGGAAAATCGGATGGAATAGTCGTCTCGAAATCTTAGAACGAAGCGACGTAGTATAATAAAGTTATAGACCCTTCACCTGCATATGACCCAGCGGGCTAGAAAAAGGAGTGGGAAAAGGACCCACTCGGGTCTCCAACCCAACGCCCCTCCAGCACCTGATCCCCGGGAATAACCTCTGACCCCAACACTTCAAGAATCAGTCGCCACCAGCTGTTTTTCAGAACCTTGGTTTCATTGCCCGCTCTCTTAAAATGAACCAATGATATCTCGCTGGTTGAAAAAGCCAGAAGGGTGTCTCTGACAATCAGTGAAATTTCTCTGGTTCACTCAGTAGACTTCCGTCAATAGTTTAGTCAGCTAGGTTCACTGGTTACTTAGTACGAGAATTCATCCGGTAGCACGCGTTCTCGTTCGTCAGCTGGTTAGGTATGACACTTATCATTCATCATTTTTGTGTCAATCTTCGTATCATTATCTTTGAAAACCGCACTTGGTGTCAACATGTCGCCTCGCTCACAACAAAGTTCGTTTTCACTCAAGAAATACAAACACTTGACCTGCAACATGCTCGTACCAGATGGCTAGAGGTTTATGTCTTGGCCGCGTGTGAGTGCTATATCAATGGTTGAATCTGTCATTTTGCGTCACTGGTATATTCAGTCAAAGTCAAAATATAACTCACTAGTGATAATTCAAAATACTGATTCAGCCAGTGACAGTTTCTATGGTAGGAAGTTATCGTGGCTCAGACGGTATCGTGATTGTCTTATGTTCCAACGCTGACGCGGGTTCGATTCCCAAAGCGGGAAGTGAGGCTAGATGTGTTTTCAGAAAGCTTCGCATCGATCCCTTGGTATGCAACGCCTCAGGTACCTTACATTTTATGATTAACCCTATAGTATAGTCGCTAATGACCCTAGCACTGGATGCAACTATGTGCGAGAAAAACCTTCTCAAATATCGGCGCGTCTCAAAAAACTCCAATTTTGACACCTAAAGAATTGCGTAACTGTTTTACTTTTGAATTTAGAAAAAAAACAAGGAAGTTCTTTCGAGCTATTGCCTAACTCGATCAAACCGCGACAGAAACGTCCTAAAAAAAGCAACCGTACCCGAAAAAACCCCTTATCAATTGTGCAGCACGTCACCAAAAACGAAAATATGAACACACAAAGAGATGCATAACTGTTTTATTTTTTGAATTAATAAAAAAAAAGTGCTTTTGAGCTATTACTTAACTGCACTGAATGATGAAAAGAACAGGCAAATAGATAAAACTACTTTATAAAAGAAAATACCAAACATGGATTTTCATCCACTTCTAAATCGAACTGGACCATAATCTTCTACAGAAGCATGAGTTAGGGTAAAAAAATTACTTTAGGCTAATAAAACGCATTTCCAAAATTTGGGAATTACGTCTGTATGCAGTGCGGCCCTTCAAATATCATCAGATTTTATGTAACGTTGCGGAATTACAAGGATTTTATAATACTTTGATAAAATTTTAAAGAATTTATTCTCAAGCATTTAGGACTTTCCAAGCAACTCAAAGGTATTATTAGATTTTCAATATTTCAAGGTATTTCCGAAGATTTGAACAAATTTGAATGTTTTTGAGATATTACAAAAGATTCCAAGAAATTTCAATAGGGTTTTAGGAAATTTCAAAGATTTTTAAAGATTTCAGGGTATTTTAAAAGATTCTAATATAATATTTTAATGAAGTTTTAAATGATTTATTCAACAGAATTGAATCATTTCTATGATCTGAAAAGATTTTAAAAGATTTTAAGGTATTTTCAAAGACTTCAAAGAATTGAAAGCATTTCAAAGTATTTAAAAATAAAATATATGGAGACTAAACTTTTTCACAAGTTTTGAAATTATGTCTACGCATTAAATTACACGGGACCACAAAATATAAACCCTTGCAACACAGACCAGACTAGGTGAGTCTTATATTTTCGGGGTCGCTGAATGTGAATCCGTTTGGTTCCATCAGGTCAGGGTCAAGGTTAGTTCAAGGTCAAACTTACAAAAATCATCGATTACCAATTAAGTCAGGGTACCTATAGGTTTTCGGGCCGCTGAATTAAAATCCGTTGCCTGCTTGGTCCCATCAGGTCAGGGTCAAGGTCAATTTAAGATTAAACCTACAAAATTATCGCTAACCAAATGATTCAGGGTACCTATAAGTTTTCGGAGTCACGAAATTCGAATCCGTTGTCCGCTTAGTCCCATTAGGATAGGGTCAAGGTCAGTTTAAGGTCAGACTTACAAAATTCATCGCTAACCAATTAAGTCAGGGTACCTATAGGTTTTCGGAATCGCTGAATTCAAATCCGTTGTCCGTTTGGTTTGAAATTGAATTTAACTTGACCCTGACCTGATGAGCCCGAACGGACAAAGAATTTGAATTCGGCGACCCCGAAAACCTATAGTTACCCTGATTTAATTGGTAAGCCATGAGTTTCCTAAGTTTGACCTTGAACAGACCTTGCTCCTGACCTGATGGGGCCAAGCGGACAGCGGCTTCGAATTGAGCGACCCCGAAAACCTATAGCTACCCTGACTTATTCGGTAAGCGATGAATTTGGTAGGTTTAACCCTAAATTCACCTTGACTCTGACCTGATGGGACTAAACGGACAACGGATTTAAGTTCCGAGACCCAGGGAACTTACAGGTACCCTGACTTATTTGTTGGGCGATGAATTTGGTAGGTTTTACTTTGAATTTACCTTGACCCTGACCTGATAAGATCAAACGGACAACGGATTCGAATTTAGTGACCCCGTTAACCTACAGGTACCCTGACTTAATTGGCAAGCGATGAATTTTGTAAGTTTGATCTTGAACTGACCTTGGCAACGGATTCGAATTCAGCGACCCTGAAACCCTATAGGTACCCCGACTTATTTGTTAAGCGATGAATTTTGTAGGTTCGACCTTGAATTAACCTTGGTCCTGACCTGATAGGACCAAAGGGATAACAGATGTGAATTCAGCGACCTCGAAAACCTATAAGTACCCTGACATAATTAGTTAGCGATGAATTTTGTAAGTTTGACCTTGAACTGACCTTGGCCCTGACCTGATGGGACCAAACGGACAACGGAATCGAATTGAACGACCCCAAAAACCTATGGGTACCCTGACTTAATTGATTAGCGATGAATTTTGTAAGTTTGACCTTAAACTGACCTTGACAATGGATTCAAATTCAGCGACCCCGTAAACCTATAGGTACCCTGACTTAATTGGTGAGCAATGAATTTTGTAAGTTTGACCTTGAACTGACCTTGAACCTGACCTGATGGGACCAAACGGATAACGGATTTGAATTCAGCGACCCCGAAAATATAAGACCCACCTAGTCTGGCCCGTGTTGCGAGGGTTTAGATTTTGTGGTCCTGTGTTATTCAACATGTTTCAAGTTTTCGGGCTTTAAACTGTTCACTAAATACACTTTCAGTAATCTACTTTTCTAGATTTGACGACAGCCTAAACAGGAAGTAAAAATAGCTTAAATCTTTAGTATAGGTTCTTAATCTTCTGAATTGTTGTTAAGAATACAAAATTGAGTGATGAACTACCTGTTCTTTATAGAGATTTTTAACCCTAAGCACTTTTCATGAATAAATACAAATACAAACTTCAGCTTCTGGATTAATTCCAGATTGATTCGGACTCCTTCAAAATTCAATGTTTTTGTCTGGACTGATTCCGAATTTAACCAGACTGTTTTCCGTTCACACTTTAGTTAGCAACATCAACATGCGGATAAATTTCGGATTGATCCCGACTCTTTCAGTAGTCAATATCCTTGCCCAAATATATTTCGATCTTAGCCGGACAATTTCCCATTTGCACTTTAATTTCACGAGGTTGCAAGTTTCACTCACTTATCCATTTCCAGTTTTAACCAGGAGATCTTCTGCTTTCACTTGAACTTCACCAAATTACTTTAACTTGCGGATTAATTTTGGATAGAGTCGGACTTTTTCCGGAGTGGAACTGTTCATCCAGATGAATTTGAATGAGATCGGACTACTTTCCACTTTTACTTCAACGAAAATTGTTTCGGGTTCTGAGTTCTGGACTGATTTCGGATCAAGTTGGACTCTTTCCAGATATTTTCTGAGTCTTACCTTGATACCAGAAATTAGCCCTGAAATAATACTTTTTTTCTTGCACCGATAACAGGGTTACGTTTCATTCGTGAATAAATCTCTTTGAATTTTACTGAAAGTTTCTGCGAGTGTACACATTAGAAGGGAAAAAGGGATTATTTCTAACATAGATAATGAAGAAGTGAAGGCTATATAGTTTATGAGCTCAAATAGTTCTATTTATTCCATATTGATGCAATAACTTCGAAATACCTTATGTTAGTAGAGATAACATTACCTATTTACAAATTTCAGAACATTGCCTTATCTTTGTTTCAATAAGGTTGAAAATTTGACACAAGCCCGTATCGTATAGCAAGGTTACATTTTTAATTTAATTTTAATTTTAACAACTTTCTAGAACTTAGTACGTCTTCAAGATATTTTGATAGATATAAGATGAAGAATAATATATCTCCGCCAAAAACAGATGAATATTTTCTATTTGTTTACTTATATTATTTATAACAAAGACAAATGATCAGTTTCAACAATATTTCACAGCAGAATAAGATAGATAAACTGTTATGATTGAAGAACAATGTTGGCTCCCAGCGAAAAAGACGAAGTTTCAACAAAAACTTTGTTGATTTTGTTGACTAATTGGGATTTATCAAACCATGTTTGCTGAAAGCTCTGAAGGATGCGAGACGAGGCTTTGAGAGAACTACCAATCATCCATGAATTTCGCGATATTCCTTGTCAAACGAATGAATCTGGTAGTCCACGCCTAAGATGGGGAATGATATGAAACGGCAAACTCATCTTTGGCCGTAGGACTTATAGTAGACCACTGGCACCGGGCAATTCAAATAATTCAGTAAAATCTTTAGTGAATTCCAGGAAGCAAGCCGCACCCTGGACCTTCAAGGCACTTGCGAGATACAGAACTGTAACTAATCAAAATCATTTTTATTTTGTATCCAAGAGAATCGACTCCTAAATCTCGAGCCATTTATCAACGAAGGGGCTGCTTGTAAGAAGGCCCAAAATCGATAGATAAAGGGTTGACACTCCACCGACGGCACTTATCGAGCAAGCGAGCCTCTATTACCGTAGTGGCTCAGGATTATACTAAGCGTCGGTTGGCCAAAAATGTTCTGAACGGACGGAAAGATCCGTCCTCTTCTCCGTTTTCCTCTCGAGTGAACATCCTCTTTCTGAAAGTCTTGTGGAGCAATTTAGACTCAGATTATAAGATATATTTGAAGAGATTTTTGAAGATATAAAGATTAATAAGAATAATAAGATTTTTCTCGTCTCCGAGAACGGCACAGGTAATGATTTACTTACTTTTGACAAGCTAGTTACACACCATAAATGCAAGAATATGTTGGATCTTCCTGACTTTGACTGTTACCGAACTTCACCTTTTTCATTGATTCTCTTTCGGATTTGTGAAAGTGCGAAAGAGAGGCTGTGAGCTCAGCCGAATTGTGCAGTTCCCACAGCTATAAAGCGGTACGGGCATACACAGCTTAATATCACATGTATTCATAATGTAAATGGTTTGTGTAAAATATTCTTCTAATTTTCTACCAAGAATAAATGGGAATTCCTTACGGTTGACCTAAAACTCGGGCTCAGTATGACAGTAAAGTATGAAAGTAACTTTATTTTCGGAAGCGACTGGAGCAGAAAAATACATTCGAACTTTCCGAGACATCCAGTTGAGATTTCGCATGAAGAATCGAGGCCACCGTCGCAGGGTAAAGGCTTAGTCATCTTCGCAAAAATTGGGGGAAACCGCATGTAATAGACACAAAAATTTGAAAACCGCATCACATTTTTCTTTTCCTAGGTTAAGAACAATCTTCCACAACTTAAACTTTCCTAATATCAGGCTTTACGCCGTCTTCAATGATAATATGCCCTAAATAAGTTATCCCTTTACGTAAGAACTGACACTCTCTGGGTTGAAGCGGGAGTCCAAATATTTTCAATCTATTCAAGAGTCGTTAAAATGTTGATCCATATACTTGGAAGAAATTTACGTAATATCAATAATCGCGGGGTCCATGGGCATTTTGTGAATACCCAAAGCGAGGTAACGAACGCTAAAATAATTTGCCAACTACAACTAGTCAAAAATGTTAATGATATTCTGAAGAGGGTATTCATCTTTAATTGTTTTTTTCGTTCAGAGCCCGAAAGTCGATCACCATATATGCCACTGTTCATTTCCGTGGGATTCCATGGGTTCCTTGGCTCCATAATCGAGACTGATGTTTAACTTATTTTTTATTTCTGTTCTGTGCTCAGGGAAGAATAAATGTTGTAGATGATTCATAGGGCCCTGATCCGTGCTTCTTATTTTATGTTCAAGAACGTTAGTTGCGCTTAATTTATCGCCCGTCAGTAGGAATTGATAAGTATAGATTCAGAAAAAAGTTTGTTTAATTCAACGAAAATTCGGTTGGATCAAACAAATAAATGCATTGCTATATGATAAATCAAATGTTTGGTTAATTTAACCAAGTTTTTTGGTTGATAAAGTTTGGTTGATTGTAACAAATATTTTGATTTATTTGTTTAAACAAATAATTTGTTGGAGGAAAATAATTCTATTTGATATGAAGGAAATAGTTGAACTTTATTCACATCGTCACACCGCAGTCTGCCTGGTCCCTCCGCGATTTGACTGAGCGGAGTCAGGCAAAGTCCGAGGTAGCACTTTCACTTCGGACTCTGCCTGGTCAAATCGCAAAGTTTCTGACAGGCTCAGGCAAAGTCCGGAGAAAAAATAAAACCTTTGGGGCTTACTTTTCCCGCTGCACAGAGGGCTGGCTCGGGAATTTACAATTCCAAATAGTCTACAGGTCACAATTGTGAACGGATTTGAAATATTTTTTTTTATAAATAATTAGCATTAAATTTTTAAGATAAGTTATAGAGTATACTTATTAATTTTTGTTTCAATATCATTATTTATTCAACGCAAGTTTTTTTTGTAAAATAAAATGAACTCGATATGTGTTATATTTAACGTAGATGTACTTTGAAAACATAAATAATTCGTTTTTAATATTTTCACTGTTGCTTAGTGTGAATAATTTCCGAATCCAAGCCTGTTCAGGAAAAGCCGATTATTTAAAGTGAATTTACAGACTATATATTCCATACAAGTTATCAGTCTATTATTTGTAATAATTATATTATTAATAACAATAATTGTTTATTGTTGATTTATTTGATGAAAACTGATTCTACTACAAATAATTGACTGGTAAATTCTATGGAATATGTAGTCTGTAAATTCGCTTTAAATAATCGGCTTTTCCTGAAAAGGCTTGAATTTGGGAATTATTTACACTTAGAAATATGAAAAATATACAAAATGTATTATTTATGTTTTTTAAGTATATCTACGTTGAGCCAGCCCACTGTGCAGCGAGAAGAGTAAACACCAAAGGTTTTATTTTTACTCTGGACTTTTCCTGTGCCTGTCGGACAATTCGCGATTTGACCAGGCAGAGTCCGAAGTGAAAGTGCCACTTCGGACTTTGCCTGACACCGCTCAGTCAAATCGCGGAGGGACCAGGCAGACTGCAGTGTGACGGCACATCGGTTTTTGCCTTTAGGATATATACAAATTAAAACAATGGTTATTTGTTGATAAAAATTTATAATAATTAATTCTGAAAGTTGCAGTATTTTGCATTATGGCCTAATCAATTTGATAATCTGGTAATTTTTCGAATTTAAATCTTAACTGACTTTGTATTTTGTGAAAGCTTGTACGAAAAACTTTTGTATTAGTATGAAGTGATTTGTTATATTAACATTCACGTGCAGAATAAAACTATCCAGTGACTCAGCGATGGTGGTCTTTCACACTTCCTTTTACTTAGGCTTTCGAATCCCGCACACGGGTGGGCAGAGTGCTGGTAACAGCATAAGGAGCCTCGCGATTGGAACCTTCATGAATATCAAATGAGCCTTTGGCTACACCTCCAAAGAGATGATCAGGGCAGCCATGATGGCACATGGTGTACCAGTTGCAGTCGTGGAATGGACCTGCCACTTGTTGGTCAACAGGAACCTAACAAAGACTAAGGATGTTACCACTTTTTGTGGAACCGTTGATTCGGTATGTCTACATGGAGGCGTGTTATTGCCATTTATGTGGTTTTTGACAGTGCATGAACTGCTTCATCTGCTCACGAGTTTGGTCTACCACGTTATGGGCTACACGGACGATATAATGGTTATCGTGCGCGGCCAGCATCTGAATCCGCTCTTCGGAGTAATGCAGGAACAAGAACCTGGAAAACAAGTGTAAAAAGCTAGTAGTAACTCCATGTCTCTGTATTAAAGCCATAGGGAAAATCTGGGACTTGAAGCCGGAGACACTTATGTGGATGAACACAGCCATCCTGGATCCCAGGATATGGCGGTGGTCTGGTTGAGCAGGGTCGAACTGTCCACTGTGAAGTCTCGACTGGAAAGAATCAGGGGACTGATTCTAAGAAGCGTTACGGGTGCTTCCAAGTCAACAGCAGTGCGTATCCCAACCCACATCACGAGTAGGCCGACTCTGAGCATGCTCAGGGACAAAACGACCACTTGCTATCTCTTCGACAAGAAGTATTGTGTTAGTCTAACCACGAAGGAGGAATGGGTTATCGGCGAGGCAGACCTGCCCAGTGATGGGTACAACTGGTTTACAGATGGCTCCAGGAATGAAGAGAAAGCCGGAGCAGGTGCATATCGTAGAAGGAGTGGAATGTGATCCAACGCCATAGTACTACAATCTGAGATTATGGCCATACTCTAGTGCGCCTACAAGACACAGGAGCATTGCAACAAAAGAAACATCCGTATCTGCTCAAACAACAGGGCTGCTATAAATCTCCCTGAATGCAACAACGACTACGTCGCTACTAGTATACGAGTGCTTCGAGGCACTGAACAATCTAGGGGCAGTAACTGCATCAGTGAGACAGAAATATTGGCCAATAGCGTGGCTGCGGTACTCGCCGTATGAAGAGGGCATTGGACTCACGCTTAGGCTCACAAGGGAACGCAATAGGATCACCCAAATGTCAGGAGCTCTTATGGTCTCAACCTAGAAAACAATAGTGATAAAATAAGTAAAAACATTAAAAATGGAGAGATTATACTTTTTTCTTTACACTGAACAGTTTTTAAGTTAGAAGTTAAAGTATTTTGATTTTGAATCGTTGAAAATAATTCATTGTTCAGCGATTACTTATACATTGAAATTTGTTTTGAAATCTTCTCAAATATTCTCATGAAATTGATTTTTAGAGTAGTAAGTCACTGGAAGTTTTCCCGGGAATCTGAAAAGATTTTTTTATATTTTTATTTTTCATCTGGAAATCTTAAAATCTTTTCAAATATTCTTTTTAAATTACTGTAAAAAACATGAATCATTGAAAATTTTCTCGGAAATCTTGAGACAAATTTTGTATTATCTCAAAACCTTTCAAACTCCTTAAATAGATTCAAAATGTCATTTCGAAATCGTAAACAATCTATATTTAATTTTTAATTTTTTGAAATCTTCTTTGGAATTCAAAGTTTAAATTTAGCACTTTTTATTTGTTTTTTTGGTTTTAAGGCTAGTATAGCCTCTATGTCTACATCTTCTCCTAAAAATATAATTAAATTTTTTTCCAAACAGAACCTTACATCTTACTGTAGATAAGAAACTTCATTCAATTTTTGTGATTCAAAAAAGAACCATGTGCGAAAAATATTAAAAAAGCCTTTCTCAATAATTAAAACTTTTAATTAGCATCACTTGCAGCATCAGAAAACCTAACTTTCACCAAATTTGACAGAAAGGCTTTTTCAAACATCTGTGTGGGATTCTTTCATCACTTATAAGTTTTGAAGATAGATTGCCTGCACTTGTGTAAACCCTGCAAACTAAATATTGTACACAAGTTCAAAATATTCTGCATACTGTTGCAGATCCCAGCTTTTTAATAACTTTGATATGGTTAGTGTCCAGTTGTTCGTATCACTCATGTTTTCACTAATTCACGACACGACGCACGATAGTAAATTTTTTGACATGCAAACTGGCTACCGGGGCATGGGCTGACATCATCTGTTTCGGTATGTTTAGTGTAGTTAAAGGAAATATTTGGTTGGATTAACCAAATTAATTTGTTACTTTAACCAAATTATTCTCTAATAAATAACATATTTCGCTCAACACATTTATTTAATTAAATCAATTAAGCATGTTTAAATAAATAATAATTTTTAATAGACCAAATTTATCTGTTGCTTTTTTTAAATAACCAGAGGTTCATTTGCGCTGACCAAGTTTTTTAGTTTCAACAAACAAAGAAGTTTGAACAAACTGTTTTGTTGAATCAATTAATTCTTTTTACTAACAATGAAAGTACCCGAGGTGTACCTCACCGGGTACTTTCCTTGTGAGTGCAGAATAAAAGAGATGGAAGCCACCTTTCATGTAGGGCCTAGTGGATTCCCTGTGAAAATAAATGGATTGATCTGAATGCCTTCCCTTCACAGTCATCGCGTAAATTTACTCTTTTTGGAAGATAAAATGACTATGGGTTCCGAATCAATTCCTCTCATAAAGCACGCGAAAGTTAGATTGCCTGCTCACACACAAAAATTAATCTCACTTCCTGTAGGACCAAACTCCCGAAAAGAAGGCAATCTACGCTGCATCGACGCTGGTTTCGGAATCTTCTTGGGGGAAATACTAGCTAAAGAAAAAAGTTGATTTGTGCAAGTTTTTTGTGCTAACGCTACTACAAAATATATTAATTTTACCTTTTCTCCCGTTGAATTAGGAGCATTTGAAAGCCTAAACCCGAGCCCACGCGTCAATGATAAACAATAAAAGAGCAAAGAGCAGCAAGAAATAAATGCCAATTCAATAAAAACTCTAAATTTAGAGGAATTAATGTACGAAGAACAGAGACATATTCTTGAACATGTAATGATTCTTATTTCAACCGAGAGTGTTTACAGGGGTGGGAGTGATGCCAAATAAACGATAAATTACTTCTCCATCAGCTGGGACCTAACATTTAGTATATATTTTTTGAATATATTTAAATGAGAGCATGTGGCAACAAGTAATTTGCACCCTTATCCCTGAAGCCTTTTCGTTTTAGGTTGACAACAGAACATGATTCTTTGTTTTTATAGCTGATAGTTAAAACAGTGCGACTAGTAATCCCTTGCTTAAATACTTCCTCGCCTTCCTTTTTTCAGATTTATTTGATTTATTACGATTAGTGTCGAAGAAATGACCCACCTTTTCAAAAAAAAGACGCGATATGTGACCCTCCTTATGACAGCTGTAGCATTCCTTCGAGGCACATTTCTTTGGTCATTGTCGGGAGCAGTATCCTATTTTTACTTATTGTCAGTAGCTGAATTCTAGTTACAGCAATTAGTAGAATATAATCTATTCACAAATACCAGAACTTTTCATTCTAATTATTTTAATTACGTTGTGAATAGGGTTAACTATTAGGTTGAAGTACCCTGTTGAAGGTGTATTGACCTGAGGAACTATTATTCTCCAGTGTTAAGTAAGTCGACCATGTTGAGCGGCGCGCCGAGCGAGTTTCATCGAATTCACCGTGCGTATAGAACCTTCAATAAACCAGTGACCTACATGTTCTCGATTAACATAGGCAGCGATTATTACTAGCCAATCTTCGTCGGAAACGTGCTGGGTCTTGTACTATACTTCAGGGTTCTCGAGGTCCAGTGGCTTTGGCTTTAGTATAGTAAATTTTCCTCCTTCAATGTATGGAACAATTTCACAACCTTGGTTAACTGCAATGATTCAATGATCTTACCTTATTTCTTGACCTTCAGAAATTTGGAGTCCTGGCATATTGTCTAGAGTCTAGAGCAGAGCTAACTTATGTTAACGGTACAGGCGGCACTATGAGTTATAAAAAAATATGGCTAAAACATAATTAACTAATCAATACACGCTTAATTCATAGATATATGTTCGGATATACTTATAATTAATCGGTAATTGTACGTCATAATGCTTATAATACAATTAAAATTTCGCACGCAACGGAGGGGATTCGAACGCATAAACCTAAGCACGTATGTCTAATATCTTGACCACTACACTATTATACGAGTTGCGATCTGTAAAATAATCCCGAAATGCATAAGAAAAAAGCTCTCGCATTTACCTCATATCCATACAATTCAGCTTTGACAGGCGCGGAACACAAACACGTCTTGCTCCAATAAACTCTTAAATGTACGCGATCTGTGAATAAGATATGCCATACAAAATGGTGATATTTATTATAAAACCCCTTTATTGCTGAATGGGAATATGAAGTAATGTGACGACTGTCACAGAAGTGTCAAAAATAAATCTTTTTTAGGTGATGCCATGGGGTAATGCAATCCGTCCATTGCTGATGACGTCATGAATTCATCCGGTCGTCCGGGCAAATCGGATCGGTATCATGTACCGATCCTTCTGTAATGTTCACTGCACCGGTATTGCAATCCCGGTTCTGTGAATTTTACATATATTAAAGTATTTAATACTAGGGAATAGAGGTTTGATTTACTAAAGGATTACCGTTAAATTCCACTTAACTTCATTGCGATCAAGGTGTCATATAGCCCTTCTGTTGATGAGCTCAGGGTCGTCGGGGATGCCACTAAGTTGTCCTCGCTCCAAATGAACCTTGATGCATTTTTCAAACCTGAGCTTCATTCCAATGTCCAGAGTGTACTCGTAAAATCGACGAAAAAAGCGATTTTTCTTGTATATTTTTGCAAACAAAAAATCTCTTCATGCCCGGTAAACTGAACAAGCATATCTATATGTTTTTGGGGTCGCTGAAACCGAATACGGGGTTCAAATAACCCAGTTGGCTCATATTTTTTCGAAAAACGCAAAAACAGACGTAAAATCGAAAAAAACAAATGACAGATCGCGCTCGAACTTCACGTCAAAACAAATGACTGTGAACAAAACAGATGGCAGATCGCACTCGGACTTCACGTCAGTAAAGAGGAAATTGGTGCCAAGTTAGGAATCAATAGAAAAAAAAGAAGTGCTTTCGAATATCCTGATGTACCTAGCGTCACTAAATCTGTTAAAAATAACGATG
>JAABKJ010004756.1:0-23935 GCA_011634705.1 Andricus grossulariae
GTCTTGGATGTCAACCCCTATTTCGCTGATATTTATAGCCTGCCTGACGCTTCTCAGAGTTTCTGCGTAGCTTTTGCCTCGCATTCGCACGAGTACTGCATCCCGGCTGGGCTTCTTTTTGTTCGTAATATTTGTTTTGGTTTCCTATCGTTTCTCGTTGACCTTTGCTTAACTTCCTTGTTTAGCTTCAAAGCTGTCTCCTTTTCTTTTCTTCCCAGTTTTCGTTTTATTTCCCATTTTGAATCTTTCGATCTGCACGTCAGTATCAGTGCAACAGGTTAATTTTGTCGTCTGTTCAAAGTTACCTTTATTGGAAAAACCAAGGAAGTGAAGCATTTTCGCGACTTCACCTTCCTTCTTATTTTGCTGTAGAAGTTTTTATTTATCAAACTTTCTTTCCACCAAGTATTTCGATGGCTTCATTCACTTCTTTATTTCTTGATAAGATCCTTTCATCACAGGGAAGGATGATGGTACAGTTCTTTGGTGCCTTCTAAATGTGGCCCTGCCTATCTTTGGTTTTTCTAAACATTCCATCATTTCAATCATCTTCCGTTATTTCTCGGAAGCTTTCGAAGATCTCTTCACTTTCAAGCTGGAGCCTTCTCGCTTGAATCCTTTGGGATCTCACACACCGTTCGCATTTGACCTCGTCATTTTGTGTTTGCCATTCTATCAGCTTCTTTTGAATTGCTTTCATACCCGTAATTTGTCTGCGAAGCACGTCATTCTCTTCTATTAACGCTTTTTCTACTTTGCTCTCTTCCGTACAAGTGAAAACGCTCTCTATCAATTTCCTGAAGTCATTCGTGCGAAGTATTTCACATTGGAGAGCAAGGGCACTGCTTACCTCATGTATCTCTGTTTTAGGCCTGTACATGCGAAGTACCAAATTTGTCAGATTTTTTGATTAAGCGTATATCTCTTCTACCGCAGATATGTAGAAAATTGCGTTTGCCTCGCTTTCCAGTAGGTTTCTCTTTGGCGTGCTACCCTTCCTCTTCCTTTTGGGTGCACTGGCGTTCATCGTGTCTTTTTGCTTAGGGCTACTATCTTCTTTCCATATTTCTGGTATCGAGCAAGCCTTACCTCTCGGCGGAGACCTCATAATTGAGCTTCATCTTGCAAAAGAGTCAATTTCTGTAGTAGTCAAGTCCTGGTCCATTTCCTGTGCTTTTCCTTTCGTTCTGTATGAGACGGGGGGGTGCCATGAAGTTTTGGCAGCGCTTCGTGCGTGAAGGGGTGGGCAGAAATAACTAGGAACATGTGTACCCTCGGAACTCTGCCCTACCCCAGTTCCCTGGGGCCCAGCCTTCGTTTAACCGGTCCCGGCAAACACGGACGGAACGGAACTTGCCCGGCGCACTGCAGATTCCGATCTCTGCAGCCACCACGCACTTTCTGATCAAGGCCCGAAGGGGCTGGCTTCTGATCCCATACTACGGCTGACATCTTGGCAGTGCAAGCACACATCAGCCCCTTGCCATGCCAGCGAACGCCGGACATGGTTCGGGGCACTCCCAGTGGGCCGCAGCAGGAACCAATCGTGGTTTTTCCTCTGTGTATCCTTTACCCAGTCTGTTTGGCCCGCGAGGCGTATTTTATTTCCGCCCTACCCGCTATATCTAGCGAGCGTTCCCCTATTCGCCACCTGGGGACGCGCCACATATGAGTTACAGACTCCCAATGTGGAGATAGATAGATAGATATATTTTTTTATTATAGGAGGAGGGGAATCTTGCATAAGACACCCAGCATAAGAATCGTCTCAATTAAAAAAAAAAAAAACGTAGGCCAGGTAGTGTCAGATTCTTACTGACATATTTTCTAGTGTAAAATCCTTACTTATCTCGTTTTCAAAACCTTGCCTAGCTTCTACCCATCTTAAGCATGTGAATATGATGTGTTCTGCGTCATCTGTGTCGTTACAATAGTGACATTTGTCCGTGTCCCATTATTTTCTTTTGTATAGGTAAGCAATGAAGCAGCGATGGCCTGAGAGCGCCTGCGTCAGGTAGTAGTTTACTTCCCAGTGTTAAGGTTTAACCATGATCTGATATCCGTTATCAGTCGCCAGGTCCAGCGCCCATGTTACCCTTTTGTCCACCTTTCCTGCCCTCTTCGCATCAGGTTTTCTGTATATTGTTTCGGTGCTATATCATCATACTTCTCTTTCCTTTCTTCCGCCAAGAACTCAATGGGGGGAATTTTTGCGACTACACCAGCCCCTTCCGCTGAAATCGTGCGATGCTCGCTGCACATTCTTATTTCCAAAACCATCTGTATTCTGTACAGCTTCCTTTGAAGTTTTGTGCTTTTCAGTTCTTCATGTGAAATAGGTAGAGCGTAGAGCAGTTACGAGTGCACCACGCTTATAAGTACTTTCCTACAAAGACTAATATATTCTGGAACAGTAATATTATCAACCTAAATAGGTGAATTTAAAACAATAAGATCATTTTCAACTAATAAACATGCACTTCCAACCAGATAGTAGAACCTGAACAACTTAATTTTCTAATTTATCACCAAATAGTTGGACTTGAGAGAAAACAGTTGAATTGTCAATTGGGAGAAAGTAATTTTCAACAAAATAGTTAAGTTTTCAACCAAAAAAGACATTTTCTACAAAAAGCTGAATTTTTAAAAATTTCAAAAAATGATTTGCGTCACATCTAATTAAAATTTATGACCCTGTTTCTAAGAGAAATAATAATTTTAATTACTGGTGCCACATTGTTCTAGAGTTTTGACATACGGTGTCCCAGTTAAGAAATATAATAAATAAATTTAAATAGTTACTACATTAGGCAGCACTATTATGTCAAATATATATCACATTTATTTCTATACCTCGGCCTGGGATTGCTAATTCAGATACTGCAAAATATAGTTCGAACTTTATTTATTATGATTACTCTCATATTAGTTTCTCATTTTGCAATAAATTTTATTCTTAGCCACCTTAAAGTGTATCACTTCAATAAATTTATATTATTAAAATTTATAATATGCATTGGTATTCCTACAGCTGTATTTTCATTGTCCTATTATTTATATGAAAAGTGCGGAAACTATGAAAAAAAAACATTTTTATTCCACATTTGACCGAAATGGTCACCTGTGGCCCCTGCAAATAGGGGTAATTACTGCTCGCTGGAAAATTCTGCTCCTTTCGCCCCTTTTTACATAATGTGCTATATTATTATACATATCAATGCAACTTGTGTCCTTTTTCCATAAATTTGATTTGTTTATTTTCAATGTTATTTTCACGATTTGAACTTAATATATGAATCCTGGAGTAAAGTGGTACTGAGAAAATTTGTAACTGAACAACTTTGGCTTTGTACATTCTCATCATAATGAGATGGTATTGATTTTATGTGAGAAATGACTTTCGTGGATTTCATCAAATGTCGACGTTTTGAGGTCCCCTGAGTCAGAAAAGATAGTTTTCAAGTCGGTGTCTGTCCGTCTGTCGTCGTCTGTATACCGGATAATTTTGAAATACTGATCAGATTAAATTGAGCTTTGGCACACAGTTTCGAGGACCAAAAACCAAGATCAACATCGTCAACCACCTATTTTGGAATAGAAATTCAAAAAGCTGAAGCATTTTCAAAATTTTTTGACTATTTTTTTTCAAATTTGAAGATTCCATGGACGGCCATCCATAGTGCCTAAAAATTGAAACAATTTATTTCAATGACTTTTTTCGATGAAAGAAAAATTATCAAAGTTATAGCATTTCCAAAATCTTCCAGAAAAAGCGAAAATTAACATTTCAAGACAAATAAAGCACGATATAAAGAAAAGTCTGGAGAAGAAAATGTTACTTTTTGATAGCCCTACAGGATTATCATCACGAATTTTTTTTTTTTTTTTTAAATTGAAAATTCAAATTTTGTTCACACAAAAAATAATGAATTATTACAGTCTCATCATAATGAGAAGGTATTGATTTCATTTGGAAAGTGAATTTCGTGAATTCCAAAAAAATTTCGGCGTTTTGAGGCCCCCTGTCTCAGAAAAAATTGTTTTTACCTCGGTGTCTGTCTGTCTGCCTGTCATCGTCGTCGTCGACGTTGTCGTGGTCTTCTGTATTCTGGATTAGTTTTGAAAGACTATCAAAACAACCTTTTGAACTTCCTTGAAAATTCGAAAATTCAAATTTTAATCGCACAAAAAATAATAAACAGTCAAAAAATTCATTTTGCGGTCAAACTATGCAATGTACAGACAAAAATTAATAGACAAACATTGTTACTCCAAAAAGGAGCTACAAATTTTTCCTGAATCATTTTTTGATAAAATGCGTAGTTTTTGTTTTATTCGTAAAAAGAAACATTAAAAATTAAAAAACCAAATTTTCGGACAAACGACCCATGCTATGAAAAATGTTAATAGACAAAAGTTGCTCTCCTGAAAAAGATTGAAAACTCCTCCAAATTTGTCATCTATAATATTTTGATATGATGCATAGTTTTAGTTTTATTCGTAAAAGATAACATTGGAAGTAAAAAAATTAAATTTTTTGAAAAGCGACACTTGGTACAAAAAAAATTAACGAAAAAAGTTGTTCACCCAAAAAAGGTCTACAAATTTAGCATTAGTAATTTTTAGATAAGACCTGTAGACTCTCTTTTATTCGCAAAAAATAAGATTAAAAATTAGGAAATTAAATTTTTCGAAAAGCGACCAAGAGACGAAAAAAATGACAAAAAAAGTTGTTCTACCAAAGAATATTTCCAAAAATGTTATAAGCTCTTGTTATAAAAATATATGAAAAATAAAAGATCAGCTTTTTAAAAGGAAGGACACAAGTTGCAATAAATTTATTCAACAAATTTTTTTGCCTAAATTATATTTTCACATTTGCTCAAAACCACCTCACGCTATGATCCTTATTTTCATTTTAAATCGTGAAAAATAACATTTAAAATAAATTAAAATTATGGAAGGACGACACGAGTTGCAAAAAATGTTAAGTAACATTTTTTTGGCTAGCATACGCTTTTTTCAAATTATAAAAACAAGCCAATGAAAATACGTATGTTTCAAAGCCAAAGCATGTTATGAATTGTAATAAGATATATTTATTGAAATGATACAGTTTCCAGGGTAGCTGAGCATAAAATTCAACGCAAAATAAGAAATTACAGTTGTTGATGCTTTGACCTTTAATTGCAAAAGGCCCGCGTACAAATGTGGGGAAATACAAGGACTAAGCGCGTGGAGCTTGTTGCATACCTTATCGAGCGCGAGATAACTACATTATCGAGCGCGAAGCGTGAGAATCAACAGTCGCCCGCCCTAGGCGTGCTTCAACTTGCGCGTATGCTATCAAAAAATTATTGATCACAAATTGGTAGCTCCTGTTTGGATGAGCAGCACTTTTCTATTAATTTCTCTCATAGCTTGTGTCGCTTGTCCAAAAATGTAATTATTTTATTTTTCAGGCTTAAAACAAAAACGACGCATCCTATCGACAGTGATAGTAACCCGATTTGTTAATCTTTTTGTAATGTACAATTTTTGTTGATTCATCGTTTTCTGTGACGTGCATCGTTTTTTCAAAAATTTGATTTTTCATTGTCAATGTTAATTTCACGCTTGAAACAAAAACTACGCATGCTATTAAAAATATTATTCACAAATATTTGTAGCTCTTTTTTGGATGAACAAATGTTGTTTGTTTATTCTTTTGTAGCTTGTGTCGTTTTTCTACAAATTCAATTTTTCTATTTTTAATACATTTTTTCACGATTAAAGAAAAGCTACGTGCACTTTCAGGAAGTGATGAATAACGAATTTGTAGATCTCTTCAAATTGTGCTATTTTTGTAGACTCATATTTTCTTGTAACTTGTATTGTTCGATCGAAAAATTGACACTGATTTTACATTACTTTTTTGTGCCATCCAAATTCGGATTTTCGATTTTTTAAGAAACTTCAAAAAGTTGTTTTACTAAAATTGTAGGGTGTTAAAAAATAAAAGTTTTTTTTTTCAGACTTTGTTCTCATATTGTGCCTCGTTTGGCTTAAAATTTGTTTTTGTTTGTTTTTTTTAATGCTGTAAATGCTATCTAATGCCTCCTATGATTAGAATGTAAAAAGTGAATCTTCTATTTATCGTTGCAGAATGCAGTTCACAGTCCGACGGGAATCCTCATAGCGAACGTTATCCTGGTCCTTCTTCTTCCTCTTTCGCTGGCAAACATCATTCGCCTGAGCGCACTCCTGCAGAGGAGCCTCCTTTTCGTGCCAGGTCAAAGTCTCCTACTAGAAGGCCTCCTTCTTTTAAAGTACTTGGATGTACACTTGGAGAGCTTGGCTATATTCGGCTCATTTCCCGCGCAAATCAGAACATTCAATTCGAATTTCGAAGTTACAATTTTGCAGATGTTGAACCAATTAGTTGGAGAACAGATAAAAATACTTATGGTACCGTGCCAATCCAAGAACATATTGTATTATCAGCATCCAATGGTGACATTTTTGCAATATTAGCGGATAGAGGCGTTCTTCGTGGAATATATAGGAAGGATGGAAGACACTCGAGAGTAAAAATAAATATGATCAGTGGCGCAATTGATAATTTGACTCCAGATGAAATGAGCTATTGCCCGGTAGGCGAATTGCACCCAATCTTGCACAGTTTTATTAAAGATTCGGCAAGTTGTGATTCACTTCATTACGAAGGGAATCTCAGTGGCGAACGTGATCCTGATTCCTCTTCTTCTGCCAGACAAGACTCAACTGACCGGACTTCTCCTCAGGAGCCTCCAGTTCGTGCCAGATCCATTTCTCCCCCGGGTAGGCCTCCTACTTATGAAGTGCTTGGATATGCACTTGCAAAACTTGGATATGTTCGGATTATTCCTTCCAAAAATCAGAACCTGCAATTTGAATTTCGAAGATATGTTTTTCCTACCGATAAACGAATTAGATTGCGAGTAGATGATCGTGATTATATGCCTGTGCCAATCCGAGAACATATTGTATTATCAACATCCACTGGTGACGTTTTTGCAATATTGGATTATAGTGGAATTCTTCTTGGAATATATAGGAATGATGGACTTTATTCGCGAATAAAAATAAATATGATCAGCGGCGTGGTTGATAATTTGACCCGAGATGAAATAAGGGATTGTCCGGTAGGTAAAAATCGCCCAATTTTCCCAAACAATTTCATCAAAGCTTTTGCAAGTTACGATTCACTACATAACGAACCAAATCCCAGTGGCGAACGTGATCTTGGTTCTTCTTCTTCTGCCAGACGACATTCACCTGACTGGACTTCTCCACAAGAGTCTCCTGTTCGTTCCAGGTCTATTTCTCCCCCTGGCAGGCCTCCTACTCATGAAGTGCTTGGATATGCACTTGCAAAACTTGGATATGTACGGCTTATTCCTTCCAAAAATCAGAATCTGCCATTTGAATTCCGGAGATACGTTTTTCCTACCGATAAACGAATCAGACTGCGAGTAGATGATCGTAATTATGTGCCTGTGCCAATCCGAGAACATATTGTATTATCAACATCCACTGGTGACGTTTTTGCAATATTGGATTATAGTGGGGCTCTTCTTGGAATATATAGGAAATATGGAACTTATTTACGAATAAAAATAAATATGATCAGCGGCGTAATCGACAATTTGACTCGAGATGAAATAAGGGTTTGTCCCGTAGGCAAAAATCGCCAAATCTTTCCAAACCAGTTTACCAAAGCTTTCTCAAGTAACGATTCACTACAGTATAAACGAAATCCCAGTGGCGAACGTGATCTTGGATCTTCTTCTTCTGCCGGACAAAATTCACCTGACCGGACTTCTCCTTAGGAGCCTCCTGTTCGTGCTAGGTCCATTTCTCCTCCGGATAGGCCTCCTACTCATGAAGTACTTGGATATGCACTTGCAAAACTTGGATATATTAGGCTTATCCCCCAGACAAATCAGAACAGGCAATTTGAATTTCGAAGATATGTTTTTCCTGCTGATAAACGAATTTTATTGATGTCAGAAGATAATAAGTATGTGACCGTGCCAACCCGAGAACATATTGTATTATCAACACCCACTGGTGACGTTTTTTCAGTATTGGAGTATAGTGGGATTTTTCGTGGAATATATAGGCTTTGTGTAAGATATTTGAGAATAAAAGTAAACATGATAAGCGGTATAATTGAAAATATGACTGCAATGGAAATGAGCGAATGTCATGTAGGCAGACAGTACCCAATCTTCCCACGTTGCTTTCGTGAAGTTGTTTCAAATGAAGATTCTCTACAGTGCGCGTATCACTGAACAGAATTTTAATGACTTTTGTAGATGTAGCGTATAATTTATAGGAATTTGAGTGCAATTTGTAAAAACGAATTCCTAACTGACTTTAGAATCTGTTTTCTCAAAAAAAATTTCTCTGAATTTTTACCTGATATGTGGTAGGGATTTTCGAATTGTTTTGGTTTACAAATGTATGTCAACTCATTTGTTTTCAGAGAAACAGTTTGACATTAGAATTAGTTACTTTCATGGACAAAGTTTTTTTCAAATGATTCACGAAGATTTCGTATAATATCTCCCGATTTCAGAAATTTGACATGATTCCTTATGATTCAACGATTTTAAAAGATTTGAACAACTTTTTGAAAATTTTAAAGGATTTTATCAAATCGTCAAGCAGAAGTTCATTATATGTCAAGGCATTTTGAAGGATTTGACAAGATTTCATCGGGTTTCATGAATAATGTAGATCAGATGATTCTTTATATAAAAAAATCTGCCCGAACAATTTTGTTGAATAGAATGTTATTGTAGCTTCTGTCCTTTTTCCAAGAAGGTAATTGTTTATTTTTTATCTATTGTTATAACAAGAGCTGATAACAAATTTGTAGAACTTCTTTAATCGAACAACTTCTGTCTTTCAATTTTTGACTTCTCTTGTGTCGTTTTTCTAAAAGTTTAATTTTCAAATTTTTAATCTTGTTCCTTATGATTGAAAGAAAATCTACCAGCTGTATCTGAAAATAGTTATGAAGAAACTTGTGCATCCTTTTTGGGTAGAAAACATTATCAATTCATTTCTTCTTCCTATTTTGTGGGCTCTTCGAAGAAAGTTAATTTGTTTATTTTTAACGTTATGTTTCACGATTAAAAGAAAAACTACGCGTCTTATCAAAAAATTATTGATGGCAAATTCGGTAGGTGAATTGAACAGGAACTGGGATAATATAATTTTCACACATAAATAAAAAATAAACAAAACATTTTAGGAGAAAAAATTGTTTGCTTTCATTCACTGATTAAAATAATATAAAATGAGGAAAAAAATTACAAATTGTACAAGATTTAATTTTAGCCAACATGCTGAAATCAGACTGAATACGAACAATAAAAAAAATCATAAGAGAGTAGATAAGCATTCCTGCGATGTATAATTGTATGTACCTTAGTTAAGATGTCAGAAACAAAAAGCTTAGTTAATGAGCCGTGGATTGTGTCTCGTGCATTTAAGTGAAATGTATAACTTGTAAGGTAGGCAGAGGAAGAGAGGACAAGGTGGAGAAGGACAGATCATGCAGGAACATAGAGGAGCAAGCTTGCAAGTATTGTGAAGAAAGCAAGAGACTAAGAAAGAGAAAAAAAGAGAGATTGAGAGTTAGGGGGGGTTAGCGCACGTCAATCAATTTACCCTGCTGCTAGGTAAACCTTTAGATTTTCCCAGGTAATCACGGCCTCAGTCAAAATGAGCACGTAAAATTCAGCAAGCAGTGCTTGGATTTTCACATGCACCCAGAGACACAACGTGCGGCTGTATTTGATCAATTCAACATCTTCAAAGATATCTTAATTGAATTTTCGGTAGCTTATTCTTCTGGCATCTTTGACTGTAAAAATTATATAAATTCGCAAATTCGAAATAAACTTTATAATTATCCTATTCTAAAAGTCAACGCAGGTGGGTCATCGCAGTTTGAGTTTCATCATTGTTTTGAAGAATTTGAGTCGCACTTTTTCCTAGCGGATGTTGCCGCATGACATTCCAATACCTTGTTTTCAGAATCGAACGCAGGTCCGCATTTCGCAAAACGAGATAATTTTCAACTCTCTCTTAGTATAAGAATATTCGGTGAATTGGAGAAACTTAATCTATACATCTTAGAATTGGAATGAGTATCGCCCAATACATAAAAGTATCAACTATCTTATAAAACGAGAAACTGTAAAGACGATGAGTCTATTCTCAAAGACTAAGATTATTTTACATTAGTTTATTGTTTAAAAAAAGAAAGATACATTTGTGAATAAATGTATTCGTTGAAGCTTATTTAATAACATTTATTTAATGAGCGTTGAAAATATTTTATTCTGTTGGGAACAGTAGCTCTTTTTAGGTGAGCGACTGTTGGTAATTTCGTTTTGAAAATATTTTATATCGTTTGGTCAAAAATCGAATGTTTACATTTTTAACGTCATTTCTTACGAATAAAACAAAAACAACTCGTCCTCTTTCAAAATAATCCATAGCAGATCTACAGCTCTTTTGATGTTAACAACTTTACTCTTAGTATTTTCTTTTTATCTGGTGTCGTTTATCCAGATATTTTTTATTTTATATTTCAATGTTGTTTTTTACAATTCAAACAAAAACTACGTATCCCATATAAAAGTGTTTGGAAAAAAATTTGTAAACCTTTCTTGGATGCACAATTTTTGTGAATTTACCTCTTTTCGTATCTTCCAGAGTTTGACCGCAAAATGGAATTTTTGATTATTCATTATTCCTTGAGCGATCAAATTTTTGATTTTTCAATCTCTGAAAAATTGTAATGATAATCTTGTAGGGCTTTCAAAAGTAATGTTGAAAATGCTATAACTTCGATCATGGTATTTTCATCTAAAAAGTCATTAAGATAAATTATTCAATTTCCCGAATACTGCGAATAGCTGTACATAAAATTGTTGAATTTTAAAAAGAAATGGGTTCAAGAATTTTGAAAAAACTTCAACTCTCCTGATCATCATTCAAAATAGCTATTTAACAAATTTCATTTTTTTTTTCTGCTTTCTAAAAACTTGTGCCAAATTGCAACCTGATCCGATTAGTCTTTTAAAGGTTATCCGATATACATACGAGAACTAGGGCAGACAGACAGATACAGTCGAAAAACCGGTTCTTTTAGATTTAGGGTGTTTCGGAACGTTGTGATTCGAATGATATCCGCGACATTCACTTTTCAGATAAATACAATATCTTCTCATTATGATGAGAATGTGAAAATGTTTGAATTTTGATCAAAAAAAGGTTTCAGTTTGATTTTTCAACATGAATTTTAAACAAGTGAATTTTTTAGGCAATAATTGAAGTATCAACCCTATTAGATGACTTTTGAACAAAGCAGTTGCATTTTGTCTCAGGAAAATGTATTTTCTTTCAAAACAAATCACTTTTAAAATAAAAAGACAAATTTTTCAAAAAATAGTTGAAGTTTCATCCAAAAAACATTTTAGTTGCCTTTTCGACACCAAAATATGAATTCTAAACAAGTATATTTTCTACAAAAATTTGAATTAAAAAAATTTAAATTTATTCTGCTTGGCAGTTATTTGAAGTTATAGAAAATCGCTGACTTTTAACAGATTTTTTTCCCTAAATCCCTATCTTTTCCCTGAGCAATGAAATTTCCTGAATTTTTTCAAATTGTTTCAGGGATTGGGGAAATTAGACGTTTACGGGGTGAGAAATCGGATAATGTCCTGATTCACCAATCAAGCCATCTGGTCACCCTAGCGATTACGAGCGGTACAAAAATATTGCATGGGATTACAGAGAGACATTATTATTTTGACGGAAAAATTGAAAATCTTCATTAATTCAATTTTCAATTTTTAAATTCTCACCAGAATGACAAGGTATGGTTTGCATGTGAAATCTGATTATCTCGGATTTCTTTGAATCTCCACGTTTCGAGATCTTTTTCTTCTTCTTTTTATTCAAATGACGAGCAAGTAGCCCAATTACAGATGTAAGCAACAAAGAGTATTCAATTTCTAGTTAGTCTAAACCTATACTAAATATAATCTTAATCTAAACTTGAGAAAAATCGACTAGAATGTGCGATCTCACACTTGCGAAGAAACGAGAGTATAAAGGGCCAAAAACAGTAAGCCCTTCCTTATCTAAATCATTTGTAATTCTAGTCATTCGAGATATTAGTGAATGTTCGCCGAAACTAGATCTGAATTTATACAAATGGAATATACGAGATAAATCAGTAGAGCTTTGTAGGGATCTATCAGGTACATGTAAGTGTACACTTTCAAGTAATTAAGGAAAGGTAATATTTCTATTGACTAGCTTGTGCATAAATAGAATCTCTTGCGCTTTTCGATGCGACTTTAAAGAGCTGATATTTGAAGCTGCAGCAATATGCGAATAATCGTGCGAAAATCGTGGATTAGGAAGACCCAACATTAGCAGTACATTAGAATAGGTTTAACCAACGTGATATATAATAAGCGTAGTGTATGTTTGTTTAAATTCAACAGAGCGACGTTTGATAAATCCCAGCATCTTTAGACCTTCAGCGTTACAATAATCAATATGCTCGAGAAAAGAGAGTTTATCATCTACAAAAATTCCAAAGTCGCGCACAACATGAACAATTTCGAGAACAGACCCGTCTATCGAGTATTGAAATTCGACAGGATATATTTTTCACGAAAAACGCATCGTTTTACACTTAGAAATATTTAGAGTCAACCCATTTTCCAGGCACCACATATGCAAGGCGATAATATCTTTTTGAACTGCAACAGCGTCCTCAAGGGATGTAATGATCGTGTACATTTTTAAATCATCAACAAAAGGTAAGGCCATAATAATGATGAATATTTGTATAATGTTATTGAAATAAATATTAAATAATAGCGGACCCATGTGTGATCCTTGATGTACGCCAGAAGTTGCAGTAAATTCGCGGGAGTACACACCGTTGAACTTCACAGCAAGCCGCCAACCGTTCAGATGACTATTAAACCATTTTAGTAAATTACCATAAATTCCAAATGTCTCTAGTTTCTGAATCAACCTCGTATGAATAACCTAGTCGAGAGCACGAGAAAAATCAGTGTAAATTACGTCAACTTGCTCATTACCATCAAGCGCTTCCGCAATATACTGATTGTATAAAGTAAGGTTAGTGCAAGATGACCTACTAGACATAAACCCATGCTGCTACTCGGGAATAGAATTTTTGCACCAAAATGAAAGTTTATCTGTTAAAATACTATCAAAGATTTTTGCTATTGTGTTTATTGTGTTTATCGGTTCCATCAGGACCAGGACCTTCAATACAGTTCATTACACTGACTCTCTCAAAAACTTCTAAAAAGGCTATTTCAACATTAATAATATTAAGGGTAGAACTATTAAATTGTTCACATTCGGGTAAAGTATTCGTCTCATGGACAGAAGAAAAGTAAGCTGCAAATAAATTGGTGATTTCCTGATCAGTTCTGACTAGTTTGTCATCCAAATGCATCACGTTAGGCATGCCACTGCAAGATCTACTATTATTAACATGTTTCCAAAAGTATTTCGGGTTTCCAGAAATACTAAGCTCTACATTTTAAAAATGACCATTACATATGAGTTATACAAGACCGCGTAAAAATAAGTGACACAATCCTCTCTGGGTAATTGAGTAAACAAAGCATCCCAATCTACTGTTCCCAAAAGGGAAGTTATTGCTGCATAATTCTCATTTTTTACATCTAGATAAAAGTATGTATCAGAGCATGACGCGATTATTTTCTTTGAGAGAACAATATCTAGTAAAAGGTGGTATACATCGCTGGACAAGAGAGGGTCATAAGATTGACGCACAGTAGTTGCATACAAAGAAGTAAAAACCAAATGGAGATTTTTGCCTAAATTTGATCATTGGATTCTTGTTATATTTTCAGGAATTTTATACATTGACTTAAGTGTTGGACGTTAAATGGGATTTTGAATTTGATTTTGATTTAATTTGAGAATCTTAAGTTTTAATTAATAATAAGTATTATATCATAATAGTCCAAGTAGATTTTTGTACTAAAAAATGTGATTTGTGTGAAAATATCACTCAGAATTTCAGCGTTCAAAATTGAAGAATTTTAAACCTTGTGAGGCTTCGAAAGTTAATAATTCTAAAGCAACACTAAAAATTATATATTTCATAATTGGAATCTTGTAAAATGTATGAATTCAAACTTGAAGCGTCAAAAATTAAGCAATCACAAATTTTGTTGAAAAATTGAAAGATTCATAAATTAGGATCATGAATTTAAGTCGTTAAGAATACTTTATTTTCAAATGTTGTATTCCAATCTTTAAAATTATACCAATTCATTCTAAAGGGAAAAATTAATAATGTCCGAGTCGTGGAATACATGCACTTTTCTGTATTTCTCATTTATTAAAATGTCTATAAATATAATTTTCTTCAATATTCTTCGGAAATTCTGCTAATATTAATTTTTTAAAAGCTTCTCTTACAGAAAAAGGGACTTTTTTAACTTCATCATGTTTTTCGCCAACCAATTGTTTTTCTAAAAATGTTAATAATTGTTCTTGAAATGTTTACCAATCATATTCAAATTAAGTATGAATGCAATTTTTGGAACCGAAATTTGTATTTTTAGTCAACATTTTCGAACAGAACATTGACTTATAGAATAAAAGCTTGCTTTTTAAGTTACGAAATGCGATTGAAAATCGACGCGCTGCTGTCTGAGCTAGCGGATAATAAAAATTGTTTTTGATCAAACTCGAGGTGACCTGTGGCAACTATTTAAAAATTGATTTTCTCGGAAACGGCGTAAAAGCGCATGTTATTGCTCTGGCTAATTGATAATCAGGTAATGAGCTTTCATTACAAAAATTATGAATAATTGTAAGACAAAACTAACATTCATAATTGGTAAGGTTCAATTTTGCGACATGTAGCATAATACTGTTTGTTCAATTTATCATCATCATCTCCGCCGTCCTTGGGTGTTTCTTTATTGATACCAAAATAAATATAATTAGTTTTGTCATTGCGCCACGCTCTTTGGAAGTCAACGTTACATTCTTTCTTCAAACGATCAGGCGTCAATACAAAATATTCTTTCAGATAATATAGTACTTCATCTTTGCTCAACTTTAGGATTTCTGACAATTTTGGAAAACCTTGAAAATTTAAAAATATATATTATTTCATTTTGATTGGAAGATTTTTTACCCACTCTATTCGAAAATGAAGAATCCTATCTAAAAGAAATATGTGGAACAACATTCTCAAAAATCGCGCACTCATTGTTCTTGACTACCTGAATTATTGCATATTGCGTGGATATGACTTTGAGTAGCTCATTTCAGTTTTTTTTTTAATTCCAGAGAATTTTGTAAATGGTAATTTACAAATGAGTAATTCAAATTCTGAAAATTCTTTCAAAAAGAGGAACTTTGAATTCTAAATGTTTTTCTAATAAAAAAGACAACAGTGTCCTACTGTTCCTAACATTTTTATTATAATTTGTCAACTTTTTTACGCATTCACAGATATGATAAAAATTAAATTATGGATGAAAACTTATTATAGCTTTGTTTAGGAAATTTATAGACTGTAGGCCAATTCAACTGTTTTTAATTGAAAATAAAAATAATTTTCGGTTGAAATATCCATTAGTACATTTTTCGTTGAAAATTCATATTTGCTATTTAGGAATTTAACTGTTTGGTCAAACATGAACATTTTTGGTGAAATTTTGATTTCATATATCTGAAATTTTCAAAAATCTTTTGAATTTGTTCAAGAATCTTGAAGAAATTATATTTTTGTGTTATATTTTTCAACGCAATTCAACATATTTAAAGCAAAATCCTTAGATATTCAACATAAAGAAATTCCAGGTGATATTAAAGTTTTTCACAAGAAATCAAAACTTCAAAAAAGATTTGAATTTCTGAATAACTTTCTGTGATGTTATGTTGGTGTTTCACGTTGGAAATTATTCGTATTGAAAAAAAAAATAAATTTTGAGAGAATATTTAAAATATTTTAACAACTTTATGTCCTGTTGTTATGTTCCTCCTGAAATTTGAGACTTTGCAATTTGTAAATTTGTTCGTAATAAAATTTATAATTGGAAATCGTTATTTTAAACAAAAATCATTAGGTTTAAAAGAAGATTCTCTATCTGAATTAATTTTCTATTGCATTATGTTATAGTGTTTTTAATATGAAATTGCTATTCTTAATAAAAGACCGTTCAATTTGATAAAAATTTGAATATTCGAATAGAAATAGGATGTGCTGGCTTTTTAAATAGAAACTAGTTTAAAAAAATTATTTGATTTCAAAAATCAAACTTATAATTTTATACAATTTTAGATTATCCCAGTATTTTTTTAAAATTTTGATTCTCGAATGTTCTCGACTTTTATAAATCACAATTTACAAATCAGGAATCTTAATTTCAAAATTTTATTTCTGAGACAGAACATTTGAATTGAATATGATTTTTAATGATAAAGTCAACAATTTTATTATTAGCTTTTCAAACCATATATCTTAGAAATGGCAATGGGATTCTATTCATAACCCCATAATAATGTCAAAAGAGATTATATGTGTTTAAGTATTACTAAAGGTTACCAATTTTCTGCATCCTCAATTTTGTAAATCCAAATTTCCAAAAAGTCATTTCATTTCATGATACAATTTATCTGAATTTGTCTAAGGACTATCCACAATAATGAAATTTTATTTATCATTGTTTGATTTAATATTGCAACATGATTCTGTTCTCAACATGTTACTACCAATCTATATTTTCTCAGTGCCGGTAAAAAAAATTTATGGTATCGGTAATCAACATATAACCGTTACCGACAATAAGATTTCAGACGAAAGAATAAATGATCAAGGTTTATTCTGAAAGGTTAAGTTAAGATAATTTTTTCAATTTTTCAAGATGTGAACATTTCTTAGAAAAATTTGATCATTTCAAAAGATATTTCGAAGTTTTAAAAGATTTGAAGATATTTGAAAACGGTTCAAATCTTAAAAAGATTACAATCAAACTTTTAACAGAATTTAGATTTGTGAAGATTACGAAAAAAATGTAGAAGATTTTTAAGGATTTTGAAAAGTTTCAAGAAAATAAATTTTTTTGTGAGTGAAGAACGATTTTATAACCGCTTATAAATAATATATATCTTCTATATTAACATTTTCCGCTTTTCACGTATGATGGTTATTTTTTTCTGCTCTTTCCTAAAAACTTTTATAGAAGTCGCATATCGCTGTTTATTTTGTTCTATTCAGAGTAAAAATCAATCAATGCAGGATATGATTAAATTTTTTGGATCCATACTGCCATCGGAATGCTGATAACTTGCATTTTTTATACTAAGATTTTTGACGCAGTAACCTTCAAAACAAAGAAAAATTTCATTCATCTCTAGTGGAAAACACGTCTAAGAAAATTAGTTCTTCTTATCAAAGTTTTATTGTCAGACTTCAAAGACGCTTTCATTTTAAATACCTTTTTTTTCATTGAGTTGAAGTAGAAGTAGTAGTTATCATGTGAATAATTCTACTGATTCACTGAGAGGAAAATGAGTCAGTGAAGAAATTTGTAAAAAAAAGTGTTACGCAATTTATGAATGACCTCTAATGTCATCAGTCGAAATATTTTCTAATTCAATAGCTGCATATAATATTAATCAAAAAAGAGTATAAAATTAGGAAACGTCACAAATAAAAAAGTTTTATTAATGTCGCAAGTTTATAATATTTTCATATTTAGAGAAACAATGAAAAGGCCACATTATGGAACCTGTAAATAAGATACATAACTGCGACTAACTTATCGTACTTATAAGTAATTGCTGCAAAATGGAAAAAGGAGCATTAATAAACAGGTGTAATATTATTGTAGTGATAGCGATATTTGCTAGAGTGTTGCAAATATGTCTGGGATGACTATTTTTAATTCGAAATTTCTGTGTCTGCTTTATTTGAAGCTGTCTGAGACTGGGTTCGTTAAATATACTAGGCGTGGTTTTTTGGGGGCGTTTTATATTATTGTGGGAATAAAGATATCTGCCAGGGTCTTGGAAAGACCTCTGATGTAAATATTTTTTATTTGAAATTTTCTTGGCTGCTTTTGTTGAATGCAGTTGAGACGGGATTTGTTAAATGTACTTAGGGCGCTTTTTTGATGCTGCGTCATATATTATTATAGGGATAGCAATATCTGCTAGTCTTGAAAAGGTATCTGGTATTACTATTTTCTAGTTTTATTTCCAATTCAATTGAACAAAATTATATTTTTGACGAAAAAAAGTTTTAAGGAAAATTATTTTTCAAGCCAGAATCTATATTTATTATTCTCCTAAAATATAGAATATTATATTGATGGCTGACTATATGTTGTTTGAATGAAGAATTTGAATGAAGAAAGTGTTTGCCGAGTTGCATCAGAGCTTGTTTGCTTTCACGACAGTGAATAATTCACAAAAAGTAGAGAAAACAGCATGATAATCATGTAAAAACGTGGGCGGTCAACTGGCCGCCTGCGCGATCTTCCGTATGACTCAAGTTGGCGCGAACGCATGAAGGTTAAGGTAAAAACCTTTGAAAACTGTAATTTTTACTTTTTTTTCGGTAAGAGTATTTCATTTTATTTGGACAGTACAATATAAAGCAGAAGTATTTTTTATGTTATTGTTTGTTCTTCATTGCACATTAATTTTTCTCTGTAGTTTCAGATGATTTAAAGAACTTTCCCTGATACCTATTTATACTAAATTTGTAGATCTTTCAGAGATAAACATTTTTTTCTTAATATATTATCTTATATTGCAGAATTTAGTCGGCAAATAGAATTTTTTATTTTTTTAAAAACAATTTTCGATTAATAAGCTAGGACCGGTAGTCAAAAATGTCTGGCTAACGAAATCATCCTTCCTCTTCAGACCCTAAAAAGTGTATCATAGGAAAATACAATTGGCTAATGTCTTTGAAAGTTTTCTTGTGGAAGAAAGACGACGACAGATAGACACAGAAATGAAAACCATTACTTCTCAATCAATGATTCCAAAAACGTCGAATTTTTAATAAATCGATGACACTCAATTTTCACATAAAACCAATACCTTCCATTTGAATGATAATGTTGAAAAATGTAAAATGATGTCATCATCTGCGAATGAGAATCTTCAAACTAATCACATCGTCATCTCACGTATATATGAGATAACGACTAGTAATGTACATATTTATACTCGGATGATACAATAGAATATTATTTAGTTAAATTTGATAACCAAATTATTCACTCTAGCATTAATCAGTTTTTTCTCTTCTTTGCGAACATGAGGATGGTCTACACTTTCGTTTTCACTTTGGCAGTCATCCTTCATTCTATTGGTGAATATAATCATACAATATACCTATAATTTCTAGGATATTCTATGAAATACCTGCATCAATACAGCCATTTCACAGACCTGTGAAGTGAACATAAAGTCCCCCTTTCTAGCCTATATTCATATAATCGCTATTTGTATATCTACGTTGTAAAAAGTTATGAGGTCGTAGATATATAATGGCCGTGACATACCTACGAACTTGAAAAGCGGCACTTCAGGTCGACACCTACGACTCTTACTAAAAACATGCATTTATTAATAATCTCTTGCCTCTTCTCCTTGGTGCATGGTGCGGATGGAAATCATCGATTTGAATATTAATTTTGAGTTCGCGAGCGATGCCATGTCGTGTGCGATTTTGCGTCTTATGTAGCCTATATGGAAAATCCACCACTGGACTGTCATCCTTCGGTTAGCCTTGGATCTTCGTTCTGCGACTCTTCACTCGACATTGAATCATTACACTTAATTTTCGGTGCTAGCTCGGAATTTATTACACATATGGTTCGGCGTACTTAGGTGTGGATAAAACTTTTGAGCGTAGTTTACTGCTTTACTATTGACCCGGCATGTTTGACGACGTTGCCAAATACCTATGAGCATCTAAACATTGTCAAAAGATAAAAGTAGCGGCATATATGATGGATTCTTTCCCGCCTAGGCGCTCTGGTTACCAATATGTTTTGGTTTTCCGAAATATGTTCACCAAATGAATCAAAGCCATGCCTCTGACAAAGGCCAATGCGTGAGTGTCCAAAAGTCGTTTGAGAAAACTGTTATTTTGAAGATGGGAACCTCCAGAGGTACGGTTTACCGATAACGGCATAGAATTTGGAGCAAACTAATTTCAAAGGTTGCATCAGAATTAGGGATTGTGGACTCGACTATCCCACCGTATTCTGCGCAAGCTTATCGGGTTGGGAGGTTTAATCGCGTGCTAAAAACCATGATATCATTTTTCGTAGAGGGAGATCATCGGAGCTGGGATAAACACCTTTCCTATTTCCGCTTTGCGTCTAAAACTGCCGAAAAATATTTGCACTCATGTGCAGACGGCAAAGTTAGAGATGAAAGTTTCACCTCTGGATACTTTTTTCGAGCGACCCATCTCTTTAGAATGTTATGAGGAACAGTGTCGACGGACCGGATGAAGAGATCCCAGAAAAACAACCTTGTGCATCCGGCTCGCGATGGACTAAGCCTGATGCTGGCAGGCCGAGATTTGTTGAGTTGGCTAAGATATGAAGATTTCATGCCTCCAAGACAGCCGATTATGAGTACTACAAGATCGACTTTGTAGCCTAGGTACAGCCTGATAAGCACGGAAAGAAGTGCTTCATATTTCGCCCGTTCTTCTTTCTCCTTTGCAGTGATATTACCATTGGCTAATGCCGAGAATTTAATCACCAACATGATCTTGGTCTTCAGATCTTGGGAAGAAATATCAGGCTTTATAGCACTGAGATGGAAATATAACACTTTTAGAGCCGCATTGTGTCTCTCTATGTATCCGTAGCGTGCATACTTTGAGCATCCACTGAGTACATTTTCAAATGTTTCTGCCTCTTTCTTGCACGATCAGCAGTTGGTATCGCCTATAGGTACATTCGTTATGCGCCCGCGGTAAACTAAGGTATCTATAACGCTGTCTGGACAGGCAAAAAGGAATCATTAAGTGTCCGATCTCAATCCAGAAGACTTGAGAAACATGTTGGACAGACCCATCGAGAGCTCTTCTCTACATATGATGCCGCAGAATTTTCCGTGAAGGGGCTTGTCAACTATTCTCTTAGTAGAAGCGTATGTTCTGCTTCCTGCACAGGACCTTTGAGCACCGAAGGTATCAGTGACGCTAGGCCATGTGTAGTGTCGCTGGAATCTGATGGTAGGCCAAGCTAATTTGCGGCCCTATCTGTGGCACGGTATAGAAACACTGCAGCATTAACGACTTCATGTTGATGTTCGAATCACCTAACAGAATCTACACTATTTAGAACTGAGCAGGCTGTAGTCAGAACCGTGCTGCAATGAAGACACTTTCACTTGGTAAGGCTCTACTCTCTTTATCTCGAGGGAGGTATATTCAAATAACGAAAGATATGGGATGATGACTTCGATGACTTGTCATCATCTTGCGTGAGCTTTGGTCAAGTTGCTATAACTCATCGATGCGACGGTCCATTTTACTACACCAAACTTGTATATATATGTTTCTCCATTACCAAGATGTTATGTGGCCCTTTTCCCTATGAGTCGAACATTCCAATCGTCAGGCGATGATGTAGCTTCTAATCTTCCGTGGTGTTGGTGGACGCAGGCACACTTGTTCGGTTTGGAGCTCATGCTAATCGCTTAAGAGGACCTATTGACCAATTCACTGCCTCTTCTGTTCGGCGTGCCACATAGGTATCCAGAGCTTTTGCCTCGGAGTATCGGATTTAGAGAGCCCCTTGGAAGACCTCTCTCATAGATGTGATATAGCTGGTAATCACTTCTCTTTTGTCAGACGTTATGGCAAATTTTGTCCGCTGCCAGATCATCAGTTCTCTTATGCATCTCACTATTCTTGGACGCACCTGCAGACACTCACGGAGCTTAATGAGTAGCTTATTGTTCGTGTTATCGAATACCTTACGGTAGACAATCACAGTCATGGACAGATTGCGTCGATACCTGATCTAGTCCTGGGTAATACCCTTGTCTATTTACAGGTTCTTTCTGCAACCTGCCGGACTTCTCGTGCATCCACGTTGTTCAACTATTACACTCCATACTGCGGCGATAGATCTTAATATCCTCTCTTTGAATATGTCAGTGAATTGCTTGTAGTTGGTGTTTGAACAATCCCATTCATGGCCACGTCTCACAACCATGAGATATAAAAAATTATATATATTATATTATTCTACATTAAAATTGTACAACTTAATACGAATCCCCTCCTGGTTATCAATGAAAAGCGAATAACCCCTAGTGCTATTATCATGCTTGAAAGATAACGCTTAGATCCTCAGAAATCAAAAGGGAGTATCATATTGGACATTGTTTCTGACGTTCGCCCATCGAATATAAACTTCAGAAATATTTAATCCCATCGAATAGCAATTATAAGGGAAAATATTTTCCAAGGGGGAGACTGAATTTTTTTGCAGGATCAATTGCCTCTAGAAATTATGACCTCTATCAATATGAACAAAACAATTGTTTTCTACAGTTCGAAAGCACCAAAAGCTTACAAATGTATTAATTTAACTGCACTCTTGCTATTTCCAATATATTTTACCATGAACAATTCATAAAACTTTTTTGTCTTTTTACAGAAACATCACCAAGTCTGCCGTTCAAAAAGAGGCAATATATGCCAGACGTTGGAACGAGTAGTGAACATACGTATCATGAAGGTAAATTAAACTAATTATCAAAATTTCTGAGAACAATTTTTGTATTGGCATTCAGGTTAATCAATATATGTATATATGTAAATGTATATGAATGATTAAAAAATAAGGTTAACAACAACTGCAGGGTCCCACTGGGAGCAACTCCCATTTAAAAAATGACAGCGGCTCCCAGTAGGACCGCGGTAAGCCCCACTCATGGCCACGTCTCACAATCGTGAGATGGGTGGTCACAGGAAACGGCGAAATCACAACGACAGGCTGGCGGAACCCTCGTGAGTTTTGAGGACACGAAGCCAACCAAGGATGACAGCTTTCTGCATCCATCTCGCAAGTGCTGTGGCATATTTTTGGCATGCGGGTATGGCTTTAAGATGACGAACCAGTAAAAGTTTCGTAAATCCGAGAGCACCTAGCACAAGGACAATTAATTGTACCGAATATTTTGGGTACAGTCGTTGCAGCTCCCTTTTAAGATCTTGATACCTCTCCTTCTTTTCTTTTTCCTTGGCAGTAATGTTGTATTCGGAAGAAGCCGAGAATTCGATCACGAATACAGTTCGTTTCTCGAAGTCTTGGGAAACAATGTCAGGCCTCGAGTGGGCAATGGAGACTGCTGTGCGAAAATCGTAGTTCCAGAAAATTTTGCATTTCTTGTTTTGGACGATTGATTCTATCTCCCTTGGAGCGTTCGGCAGGGCAGGGTCGCAGCCAACAGCGTAAAAGCAACAAAGATGGTGATAAAGCAATCTTAGTGCAGCATTATGTCTGTAGATATAGGTCGTTCCTGCATGGGTGGGACACCCCCATAGTATGTGTTCTAGGTACTCAGTGTGTGTATGATACGCTCTGCACCTATCGCTTGAAACTTCTTGACATAAAATGCGGTTACGGCATGCTAAGGTGGAAATGACATTGTCCTGGCATGCGAAAGTAAAACACTCTGTACCTGAATTAAGCCCTGATGATTTGAGAAAAGCGAAAGTTTGCTCCTTCGACAAGGACTGTTTTTCTACATTCCTGTGAAATTTTCCGTGCATTTTCTTGTCGAATAGCTC
>JAABKJ010004757.1:0-23934 GCA_011634705.1 Andricus grossulariae
TGAATTGTAAGATTTCAAACATTGAAGTGAATTCAGAAACCAATATCCCACTTCTCGTTACTTTCTGCATCATCAATATGAATGCTAAAATTTTTCGCACGCTTTCATTCTGAAACGACACTTTAACAACAAATTGATAGCTGAACGTCCAGTTACGCCTCTATCCTAAATCCCTTGGTAGCGTCAAATTTGACGTTGGAAATTCTTATGCACTTCACTCTTCACGAATGCTTGAAATATCGAAAAGCAGTTTAAAATGATGAAAAACGTGTTTAATTTCAATAAACAGCAAATGTGAGGCTGAACGGCTCAATGAAATTCACTCACTCCGAAAATGCTCTAGAGTCTAGACGGTCTAGACCAAGGTGCTCCCAATCCGAACTCACACTGCATGCATCACGTCGACAACCGGATTGGTTCTAAGGTTGGTGCGCTTATTTGAAATGATTAAATGTGAAAAGCAATTGCGTACAGCACAGAATAAGAGTAAAGTTATTAAAAATAATTCTTTGCTCACAGAGGAAGACTTATAAAGTGAAATTTAATTATTAATGAGATTTTCTACTTAAAAATAAATGCACTTTACATTTATTATTTGTTATGAACATTTGACTTACACATTCAATTATTTAAAATAAATACGCCAACGGTAACTAATCAGGTCGGCCCTCCGCGATGGGTCATTTGCTCTTCCGTGGATGGTTGAAATGAGTGAAAACAGGATACCTTGCTTATCCTTGATAGTGAGTCTGGACTTCTTATAGCAGCCAAACGGATCATAAAAAGAGAGCCTCTCCGACTATGCCAAAAAAATTCTGAATGGTTCTTTAGACCATCTAAAAGAACGGACTGGATCTCTAATTTATGACCCTCTAACTTTGACCATCCATTTTTCTCCGTGAAGGCTGTCAATTTTAATTGACTCTCTCTTATATCTCAGACTGTCATACAAAGTACCTCTGGGTACGCTTCCATTCCCTTTGCCTAAATATACTTGCATGATCAAACGTTCCCCTCCATTCGCTCAACATGCCCAAACTACTTAAACAGATTTTTTCAACTTTTGTCAAATGGTGTTTCCTTTACACCACATTTCTTAGGGTCCCACATAAGACAACTCAATTCATTTCAAGCGCATATATTTCTTAAGAATTTCATGCTAACCTTTTTTTTAATTTTACTCCTATAATTTGCTTGGTATGTTCAGGTCTCGCTACCGAATAGCACAGTGGATGCATTTACAAAGTTATATATTGCAATTTCAGCTTGATCGGTCATATTTTTTGTTTTGGTAATGGCTTCCACACTGCTAATAACCTTTGCTTATACGCCTGGATATATCTCGGTCTATATGTCCGGCATTAGTAAATAAAGTTTCAAGATACACGCTATTATCAGCTTGATCTATCCTCTCTTCGTCTACGGCAATGTGACATACTGTTTCCTCATCTTTTCTTTTCAAAAAAACAAACAATTGTTGTATCTTTTCAAATTGTGGACTCTCCTAAACTTTTAAAGAATTGAGCAATTCCATGTCAAATCATCTGAAGAATTTCAGCTATTGTTAGTAATTTTTATGAAAATTCTAGTATCCGTTTTCTTAGGTACAGAAAGAAAAATCCCAAATATATTTTTGAAAAGATCGAAAAACTTAGGAGATATTCGAAATTGAAAATTTGGTTCATTTTTTCCTCAAACTTTTATAACTTTGGTAATTTTAATTACATTAAGGTATATTTTTTACAATTATTCGAGTAGGACGCAGTTTTGAAGAAATATGTTTTGAAGAAAAAAATTTCAAAAACGATGTGAAAACCCTATTTAAACAATAGACGAACATTCAACGAATATTATAATCTCAGGCACGAATTTCACAGTTTAAGACTATCGGACGCCAGGCACACCATGTCACGACGTACGTTCTTAATTATTTTTCGAAAACTAAGGAAGATTTTATTTTGGCTTTTTTCAACACCTAAGAGAACGGATACTAGAATTTTCATCAAATTTACCAACAATAGCAGAAATTCTTCAGATTATTTCACATGGAACTGCTCAATTCCAAATAAAAAGGTTTAATTTCGGTAGAATATATCATTGAAGGCTTACAGTTTTTCACTATCGATTTGTTATAATTTTGAAATCACAATTCTTTATTCTTTTTACAGTATCAAGACACGGAATTTTGACTTTACGCTATCGTGATAAGAAGATTTGTGGGTTTAAAAATGAGCATGGAATACTGGCCGCTTTACAGTTAAATAGAGGCAATGCAGACACATCTACACAAATGGACAGCAGTGTTTTCAAATATTTGGAATATGTAGAAGGCGTAGGATATTTTTTTGTGACTGAGTTACGTCGTGGAATCAGGAAGACAATTGTAGGAATTGAAAATGCATCAGAATTTAATAATGCAGGAGGTAAGAATTTATGAAGCTGAAAAGGGGGCCAAATTTTGGCTAAACCTGGGTGTCACGTAATTTTTTAAACATTAAATATTTTTCTTATCAGATATACAATTTACATCTCCCATAAAATCTCGTGAAATGTTTTCGAATCTTTTGCGATACATCTTAAAAACTTTTAAATTCGTTGAAATCCTATCTGGAAACCCCGAAATCTGTTGTCGAGATTCTCTAAAAATTCTTTAAAAACTTGTCAATCTTTGGGGTACTCTATTCTAAAAAAGTATACCTACATTTTCACTATTTAATGCTGGTTGAAGGAAATATTTCTTGCCCACAAACTTTTTTCTAAAAAATTACAAAATTTATATTGAGGGTGGGAAGCACACAGAAAACTCCAACAATCGTGAGACATAATTAAAAATTTAAAAAACAACATCTTCTACCTCAATCGATAAGTAATAATCGATATTAGAGACAGAAAAATATTAGCGCCATGTTAAAGAACAAATCCAAATGCAGAGATACGCTTCCTGCACAAATTATAATAATAATAATAATAATAAATGAATAATGAGATATTTGTATAGCTCCTAAAAGCAACCCCTAATTGAAATTACTAAGGCTATCTTCTACAACTTCAGTTAAAACTTTAAATATAATAAAAAATTTCTAAAAATTTCATTGAGAAGCCTTAAGAAGACATTTCTCAATAATAAGATTAGTGAAAGCTCAAAATGAAATTAAAAATTAAAAACTATTTATTGCGGTGCTTTTAGAGGATATCCATTACCACATCCTCGACAATTAGATATTTCCCCAACCCCTTAATGTAACACCTTACTGAAATTAGTAAGTCTATTTGATATAATTCTTATTGAAACTTTCAAACAAATTAAAAAGGAAAGAACAATTAATGAAAATGCTTTACAGGACATCTTTTATTATATAATTTGAAAATATATTTTTACTATCCCAAAAAGCAACCTCTTAATGAATAATGCAAGGATATCTGATTTAATTTAAGTCAAAACTTGAAATAAAATAAAAAATCATTCATCAAAATGTCTCTAGAAAACTTATCTTCACACACTCTGAATGACAATATATTTTAACAGTGTGCAATTTAACGCAACCCTTTACTGAAATTAGGAAGACAATTTGATATAACTGTAGTTAAAGCTTTAAATGAAATTCTAAATTAAAATCAATTCACCACAATCCTATGAAATAGGCATCTTGTGATGCACTCTCACCATAAATGTTATTTTGGTAGGAAGTAAACATATTGTTCATCAAGGTGTGCTGAGAGATTTTTTCTCAAGGAATCGTTATAAATTGTTTTATATTCTTAAGTTTATTCAAAGTTTGAACTAAAATTATATCCGAGAGCCTTCCTGATTTCAGTAAGGGGTTGTTCTTACGGGTCCTTCAAATATATTTTCGTATTTTGAGTTTCTAGGGTATTTTTGTGAAGGCCTAGTGTAAATTGTTTTTACTTTGTAAGATAGTTCCAATTTTTATAATGCTTACGTGAGATAGATTTTTTGAAATTATTTAGTGGATTTGAAAACTATTTTATTGTGTATTCGAAATTTCTTTAATAATATTCTTATTGTTTATTTTCCGCATTATAACAATTTGTTGAAAAATGACACCCGTGCATTCTGATATTTTTTTTAATATGGCGCTAATTTTTCTATTTCTAGAATATTTATTTATTTTTTATTTATTGAGAGTGTAGTGTAAATATTTTTAGAACCCTCGTTTGATATTAAAAATCTACATTTAACGACATTATTCGGTTATAAAAATGTAAGTAAGTTCGTGTAAGTACATGCTGTAAGAAGTTACTCAAATCTTATATTAAGATGGCGCTGTTGGTAAACTCATCTTAAGATATGAGTAGAAAAAAGAAAAAATAATAACATTATCACACCTCATGATAGAAAGACATGAAGGAATAAGAAATAGTAATGGAACTGAATATAATAGAGATGGAAAACAAGATACAAGCTAAGTCCACAGTTTGTTCCAAAGCCAGAAGATTTCTGCATTAAACATGTTCTATGAGCAGGTACTGCCAGAGTACGACCTGTCTCGCGTAGCCCAGGCCGACCTGGAAGGTTCATATTATCCCGCAAAAACAATTCCAATAAATATACAGGCTTTTCATTTTTGATGATCATGTAAAGCAAATTACCCATAAAATATGGTCTTCTCTTGGCAACTGTCATAAAATCAGCTATTTCCCTATACTCAGAAATATGATCGAATTTGGACAAGTTATAGATAAAACGAATGCGGAAATTGAGAGCACGTTCAAGTTTGCAATTAAGGTCATTAGAGATTCCATCATATAACACACGACTAAGCTGATGTAAAGTTCTGAAGGTTTTGCGTGATATGAGTTCAACATGCTCTTTCCAAGAAAGAGTCCTGTTAAATATCAAACCAAGATCATTGACAGAGTCAGAAAAGTCAATAACAAGATCGTTCAAGTACAAAGGTGGGAGGGAATCCAGGACTTTAGATGGATTATGAGTGGAGGATCCAACTAGCAAAGCTTATGTTTTTTGTGGATTGAGTTTCAAGCCATTAGCTCCTACCCAGTTATAGACATTATTAATATCTGCCTGATGCATTTAAAGTAGGTCCCTAAGTGTACTGAGAGGCCCAGAGAGATATATTTTGCTATCATCAGCATTAAGGTGATATTTACAGTAGCGTAAAATAGCTGACAAGTCGCATGTGATCACATCAAACATTTTGGGGTCAAGTATTGAGCCCTGAGGAACCTCACTCATCACCTCATTCCAGTCAAAGCGAAGACCGTCACTGTTTGCTACACATTGTAATCGATTACTTAAGTAAGATTTGAATCAGTTAATGGCGCTGTTAGAGATATTAAGGTTTTTTAATTTTTTGATTAAAAGGTCATGGTTTACCAACTCAAACGCTTTGGAAAGATGAAAAAATACAACATCCGTTACTTCATTATTTTCTATTGCAGCTTTTAAATCAGCACTGAATTTAAGGAAAGCAGTGATGGTACTGTGCTCCCTGCGGAATACAGACTGGAAAGGATCAAGCAGATTAGGTTTATCCAAATATTCAGTTAGCTGGTTATCCACTAATTTTTCAAGAGGCTTGGCTAATGCACTGAGGATAGTGATAGGACGAAAATCTGTTAGAGTTGAAGGATAAGTGATCTTAGGAATAGGGCGAATCAGTGCTTGTTTCCAAATATTGGGGAAATCCGAAGCTGTAGAGGACAATTGTAGATATGAATTAGAACAGGATGTATCACACAGAGAGAAAGTTTAACCATTTTAATCGATATACCAGCAATACCGCAAGCCCCTGAGGTTATCTCCGAAATGACTGGAAGCAGAGAATCTGCCCCAATATAAGAGAAGTAAAAGTTAGAATCAAAGGTTTGATTCTAAGAGGAAATAATTCCAAGCCGCCGAAGGAACTTCCAGATATTTTGATCCCTATTCTTGTTAAAAAGTGCATTATGGTTATACTTATTCTTCGATTCTCTTATCTTAGTTGAAACCAGATTCCTAAGGACACGGAATTCCTTCCGTCGTGCCTGGTCATTAGTCTTTCTAGCTTGAAAATACTTTCTGTCTCTTTCCCTTCTGAGACTTTTAATCTCTTCCGATATCCACGGACAAGTTTTCTTCCTCGCTTGAAAATCATGTACTAGGGCCGCTACATAGAATGCTGAAATTAATATATTATTGAGTTTTTCTACCTTTGAATTTAAATTTCTATCAGAAAATACACTTTTTCAATCAGCTTCAGAGAGCAGAGTAAACAATCTATCCTCATCAACTTTACCTAGGTTTCTTAATTTTTTTAAATACGGGGTGAGATTTATATTTCAGTTAAAATTTAATGTATTTGAATAAGATCATGATTGGACAAGAAGGGAATTGGGTGTTGAGAGTAATTTTGTACTTTAGTTAGATCGTCCACAGCCATAAGGTCAATCCATGTACTTGACGTTCCGAAGAGGTGCATAGATCCATGTGGTACTATAGATAAACCAGCAGAATTGACCAAAGACGTAAGGTATTTGGATTGGTTGGAGCAAATATTTAGGTTTGTATTAAAATCCCCTGTAATTATAACATTATTATAATTAGGCGTCTAATGAAACAGCTCCGTCTCAAATTTATGACCAAAACCAGCATTGGATGGTTTATGTACAACCCCAAAAAGTAGACGTTCACGAGATTGAAAGACGTCAATAAATGAAAATTCAGCAGTCGGTACAGTAGTGTCAGTACTGACATGTAAGATCTTACCCTTTGAATCATTATGGACGTATACGCAGATACCACCACCTCTACGAGACTCCCTATCTTTTCTGAAAAGTTAATTATAATTAAGGCCAATATTTGACGAATCAAATTGGGTCTTGAGCCAAATTTCAGATACAGCTGTAATATGAAAGGATCCTGACCAAAATAATAAGCAAACTCATCAAAATGAGCACAGGGAGGGATTGAGCATTGACGTGACATATATTAAGAAAGGCCATCAAGTCTTACAAGGAGACAATACCATATATCAGGCAACTTCCAAAAAACAGCCCTGCAATAAGAGGTGATTAGCGTAAAAACCTTCCAGTTCCGTAGAGCAGACCACTTGTTATAAACAATAATGTTTAGAATGCAGGTGTGAAAAGGGTTGTACCAAATATGATGATAAGGTGTAGAAAAAAGTACCAAAACGTGCACATGAGGAGTATACCTAAGCAAGAATAACAGATCAGAAGTTAACATTATTCCTGAACGTAATCTTTCTGCCGTAATCTTATCAGCAAAGTGAATTAATATACCAAGTAAGCATAACAGGAGAATCAAGAGAAAAATAAAGTGATCTAACGCTCGCAAGTGAAGCTTTTTCGAAATAAAAAAGATAAAGTCTATAATAATTGGCAATTTTCTAATGACAACGCAGCGCTGTAGAAAGGCCAGTTGAACTTAGTGAGTGACTCTCTGATGTACAATGCTCGATCTTCGCTCCAACCAATAATTTTAGTCGAAAGACCACGCTTTCTTTTACATATATCAAGTAACTTCTTACAAGTAGCTTGTGAGTTAAAAGTGGCTATTACAATAGGTGGAAGCGAAGGGGAATAAGCTGTGTAATTTGCAGATCTGAGCCTGTATACAGTTGTCAAATCATCCTTAGTGAGGGGTACCTCCAAGGTAGAAGCGATTTGACGGATGGTAGCTGAAAGTTCCTCCCCCTCCTACACTCGCAAACCATAGAACTCTAAAGTCTTACAGAGCAACTTGCTCTAGATTATTGCATTTTAGGGTTTAAGCTTCTACTTCAGATTCCAGCATAGATTGTCTATCCTGCAAATTCTTTGACGGTGCAAGAATTCTGTTGACGTCAGACACATTTGATGCAGTTGTTTCCTCTTTTACAGAAATGCGCTTAGCGTTGTGATTATTATCATCTTTCCTTCTCTTAATAGAAGTGTGAAGAGATTTATTAAAGGTGGTCTGATCATACTTAAATGCTTCAAACAAAGCTTTAATCTGCGACAGACCCGCCTCATGACATTTTGTCACCACATCGACAATAGCTGCCTCGACTCCAGGCACCAGAACCACTGACTCCACTCCTGAGGAACTTCAGATAAATGTCTGCCTTCTAAATAAATAGCTGTTGAGGAAGTGTTAGATGGTTTTCGGACATGCCGAGTATTCGAAGAAGTTTCCGATACAGTGGTCACTGGGCAGCTTGAACAATACCAAATCATCTCCTTTTTTTTAATTCTCGAGAGATCTTTCCTTGGCAGGTTTAGGCAATTTAGGTGCGCCAAAGCACCACACTTTCCACAAGCAAGTGATTAAGCGACCCCTCTCGTGATTAACTCGTTACAAACTAAACTGGCCACCATCTTCGATTTCCAATGTCCACACCATCAAACTAAGAAACACAAAATTTATTATTTTCTTACTAAAACCCACTCAGAAATGCATTAAAATAAAAACCACGGCACTAAGCACAACCCATAAGCAAGTTATAATGTCATGCACTCACATAAAACCAAAGCAATTAACCGAAAGGTACCGAGCGACACGAAATGCGTTGTCAGCCATCAGAAGTACAGAAGTATTATCGATGATGCCAAATGGGACTGATGCTAAAATATTGGTTGGTTTACATTTATCACTTGTGGAGGATAGTACAAGATGTTTTTCTTTTATCATTTTGGAATATTTATCACATTTGTTGAAGTATTTTTTGTGGCACTTCCCCTCAATATAAACTTGTGATAGAAAGCAGCTCGGCGCACCCTTGATTCTGTATTTCTAAACGCAATATTTACTCCTCCTAGGTAAGAAATATAGAGGCTTGAGACGAAAATATGTCAAACTTAAGTTGCAAAATCTTGTAGAGGCAATTTCGCCTATTTTCAGTACCCTGAAATCTTATAAATCCTATGAAATAATTTAAAATCTTACGAAATTGAAGGAAATTCTTTAAAGCCGCATATTAACCGAAATATTTTAAATTATCTTCAAATATTTAAAGTTCTACAAAATCTTTTGAGTTTTCAGGAAATCTTTGCAATCGAAAGAAATATGATAAAATGTTTATAATTTGTCTATATTGATTAGAATCCGTTAAAATTCATTTACAATAACGGCACGAAAATTCTTAAAAATTTTAAACATTCTTTAAAGTTCCTTGTAATCATTCAAAAATACCCTTATTGTGCAGTCCCTTAGATTAATGGTTGCTAGAATGAAATAATATCAAATTTGTGGAATTGTATATACAGCAGCTGGATAATTTATTTATTCATACCTCTCTATGTGTATATAATTTTACGAAGTCCACCTCTCCCACTCTGGGTCACTTCCTTGGATCTGCGACTGTGAAATACAAAAATAAGGGTTCGCCGCTTCTCCCCACATATCAACATTGATTTTTTTTGTGTTTGATTCGAGGTATTATTTTAAACGCCTTTTTTAATTGCGAATACTTTATTGTTTTTACAAAGCTCCAGACCCGAACTTGGCAATGTCCACACCATTCGAATTGTTTGGAAGACAAGCTTGTTTTTATTATGATCCAGAATCTGAGATATACAGCATCGCATTCACAGATCAAAATGCAGTTCCAACTCTTGAAGACCGTGCAAATTACTATATACAAGAAGGGACGATAAGAATTTCTCGCAGACGCGTATTGTATTATTATTTATTGTCTGGACACGTTATGGGACTTTTCCTTCCATAAAACTACCATTCCTTATGTGAAGAATGTTCACAAAATAAACGATGAAAATGTATGAAAACGATGCAATATTTTTCTGATTTTTACCTATTCCTAAAGAAAAACATAGTTATCTAGAAACTAATATTGCTAATGTTTTAAATTTTTTTTTGCTGATTCAATCACTAAAATGAAACAATAGTTCGTGTGAGTGGACTTGAACTCCAGCTAAAGCAGGTTTGTGGCAACGTGCACTATCAGTCAAAATTGTCAATTTACTTACGAAAGTCGGATTGAAAATAGGCTTGACTTAGAAAATGACTGAATCTGCAAAAACTTTAACAAGGCAGATTCAAAAAATACCAATAAAAAGCTTACTAAATCCCGTGTCGATTAGAATATTCTTGAAATATTTTAGGTAAACAGAGAACGAGATAGCATGGGAGAAAACTGACTTACACTGGAACGGCGATTCACCGGGGGTTTCGAGCTTGACCTTAATGACCTTCACGGTAAATCGGGGTGTTCCGAACCGTTCTTCTTCTTTTTTGTTGCTTCTTATAGCGCTGAACCGTGAACTGCACAACACTACTGACCTTGCGAGTGCCTTTCTATCTCTCTCTCTCTCGCCTCCTTGGACCACCTCATCATCGAATGCAACGGCATATCAGGTTCCAGCAAATCATGGTCCCAGTGTTAAATTCGCTCAACTAAAGTCTAAAACATAATACAATATTTACATGCTCTCGAATGGGAGAATTTATCGCTCACTAGGAGGCTAGCGAACATACATTAGTGGCCGTCAAATTCGATCTCACATCAAGCAGAGGAACGTTTTTTAAAGAAAATTACAAAAAAGTAAGTAAAACACACGCCTGAGTTTGGGAAAAAATGTATATTTATCAAAACGCATGTATGAAGATCGGCCTCATTATTACTCCGTAGTTTCACCAACAGTAGTAAGATCTACCTTACCTACTATTGGTAAAAGCCTACCTTCCTACATACCTGAACATGTTCCTGGACACCAACCTGCATAGGTCATCTTGACGGTTCCTGCATAGGAATTTGGCAGAAGAAACCTCACATTATCCTGCAATGGAACCTGCACCGTCAAAGAAAATTTTGAATGATCGAGTGCAGGTTCCTGTAGAGGTTGGTTTGCGGAATAAATGGAGGCGCGGGTTCCTGCTCAGAGACACATATGCAGTCCTCTAGTCGCTTACTACTGTAAAGCTGCTTTCCTATTTTTCCCTTTGAGATCGAACTTACTCTCGAGAGAATCAAAAAACCTGTACAGGAGCATTCAAAGGTTGGCTTGCATACAGGTTCCGTTGCAAGATCATTTAGAGGTTCCTTCACGAAATTGCTTTACAGGAACCGCCAAGATTACCTGTACAGGTTCGTGAGCAGGTTCGTGTCCAGAAGCATATAATCAAAAAAATGTCCTTTGCTAATCAAAATTCGAATTTTGAGGGCTCTGATGTATGTTCGATAGCGCTTCCTAGTGAGCAGGAGACTCCGTCATTGTTACAAAAAATGAGATGTGCAAAAGCTTGACTAGCGCGAATCAAGCTTTTTTTGTGCGAGTTGAATCGAGACGCAAACGAAGAAAAAGCTTGAGGACAAAAAAAGCACGTAAAGATTACAAAATAAATAAGGAATATTAACGGAATTAATACTAATATTGGCAGGAATTTATACCTCAAAAGTAAGTTGACCTTTCAATTTTCACACGATTTGAAAAGTTCTTTTCCCGATTTAAAGAAATTTAACTACAAGGATTCTGATCCAGGCCACTTTTTTGAATTCATCATTAACAAAGTCTTTCAAAAACAGCTGAATTTGCAATAAAAACGTTAATTTTTTGGCAATGAAGCTGCATTTTCAACAAAACAATCGCATTTTTGAACTAAAAACATGACGAAAGAATATCTGAATGCTCGACCTATAAAGCTGCATTTTCGACATTTTCGCAAAATTCCCCCCCCCTCACCCTTGTTTTTGTTGAATGTCTACGTTTTGAGATCTTCTGAACCCAAAATACAAGTTTTCGCAAATTATTCTGTCTGTCTGCGTGTGTGTCTGTAGATTTTTAGCCTGTTAGCATAATAACGTCAGAAGAATTCACAGATTGGATATGCTGAATCAGGATAATTGAATGAAATTATTGGGGAATCAAATTTAGTCAAGTAAAATGAAAAACTGTAAAAATTAGCATTATTTGATGAAGAGTATTCAAAAGACATTTTTCATGTTTCTCCAGAATTTATGTTTGATAAAAATGTATGAAAATTATTTATAGACAAAATTGTAGAAGTAAGTATCCGGGATCAGGCGCATTTCTCTGTTCTAAATACCATTCAAATGTACTTTGAAGGTTCTCTCCTTTCCTTTGGAAACTTTCTCAATAATTTCATTTATGAGCGATTGACCCTTTAATACACTTAATCCTGCCAAGTTGCTACAAGTTAAAAATTTTGTTTTTCCCATATCGAGTATCCTCGATTGCTGGTCAAATAATATTTTGGGTAAACAAGAAAAAATCTGCCTCGGCTCGGATTTGATCCGGGAACGCCACAATTCACGAGGTGCGTATTTGCTTAACGCTCTACTCGTGAATAGTGGCTTTGCCGGTTCAAATCCGGCCCGCAGCAGATTTTTTCTCGTTTTCCAGAAAATTATTTGACCAGTAATCGGCAATATCTAACATCAGAAATTAATTAATTTTGTCTTTCGTTATTTAAACGAAATAGTTATGAGCTGTTCAGCTATAATAGTAATTATGCAGTTTTTAATTTCTGTCAGTTTCACATCGCGTATTAGTCACATAAAATAAAATTTGTATTGAGTAGTAAAAGTCTTACGTTAGTCGTGACCGACTGCATGCACATTAAAGCCTAAGCTATCGTAAAAATTCGGACTAGAAAATCGTATAATATTATGTATGTACTCACACAGCACCTAATTATATTTAGCTTGAGACAGATCACAGAAAAAAGTTTCAGAATAGGAAAGAAAGTTTTCTGTGCATTTGTTGACCTAGAAACAGCATTTCACAAGGTGAACATAAATAAACTTTGGGAAGTCCTGGAAGAATACGGACTCAATGGATGGCTCCTACAAGCCATACAAACGATATATACTTGTAGCAAAGCGAGTGTAAAGGTTAATGGAAAATTGAATGACTGGTTCGATATTATGCAAGGTGTTAGAGGTGGATACGTTATGTCCTCATGGCTATTTATTATATTCATGGACAAGTGTCTAAGAATGGGCCTCTTCGACGAAGAAGGCGTGGATCTCGAAACAGCAAGGGCACGTGGATTTGCGTTCGCAGATTATAAGGTTTTATATGGCAGAATCAATCGAAGACTTGCAAATAATATTGAACAAACTGAATACCAGCTAGCAGAACATAGGCCTCACAATTAACGTAAATAGAACAAAAATTATAGTGTTTGAAGGAAAAAAGGAGAAAACAATGTGCAATATTGTTTTATATCATGAGAGAATAGAAAAAGTTGAGAAGTGCGTATATGTGGGTAGCCTATTTAGTAATGACGGAAAGATAGATGGGGAGTTGGATAGGCGCATAAACTAGGGTAAGAAGGTTATCAGTAGAGCAGGGTCCAATAGTAGAAGTAAAAATAAATAAAATAAAACGGCAACACATAATTTTATATTTGTATGGACTCTGCTATACGGTAGCGAGCCATGGACCTGTCAAGAAAAGAATAAGACTAAAATTATCGCGACTGACATGAAATTTCTTCGTAAAATATGCAAAAAAATACTGATGGCCAAAAAAATATGGTTCGGGCATGTTGAAAGAATAAAAGATGAATGACTGACGAAACAAGTATGAGGGTGAAGTAAATAGCAGTATGTCCAGAGGCAAACCGCGGAATGAACGGTAGGAATGTGTTAGTGAAACCCTAATTCAAAGAGACATAAGAAGTTATAGAAACACAAGATCTTGTATGAAAAAATGCATAGACGTGGAGGGAGCTCGAAAAGTATGCCAGAACAGAAAAGTGTGGCGACAAATAGTTTGTAAAAAGAGTGTCAGTAGAGTGAATGGCGCCTGGAAAAAAGAGCTTGGATACTAGTGGGCCAGAGTAGGGAGCTTGACATGCCGACTTTGTGAGGCCCTTCACTTGGGGTGATCGCTGGTAAGATGAGTCAACAACCTGGGTATGTGCAGTGTTGCGGAACGAACGTGTAATTCAAATAAATAACACGAGAATTCCAGATCAATCTAAAAAATCAATACCTCCTTCCTCATATATATTTGTTTTGTAGTATGAGGAGAAATCTTGCATAAGACACCCAACCTAGCAGTCATCTACATGCGCAGACGATTCTTAGGTTGGGTAGTTTCAGCTTCTTACTGACTTAAACCCCCCCTTTTTCCTTGACAACCTATGTTCCCGGAATTCACTTTCGCATTACCTCTGGAACACGGGTTATGGGCTAGTTAGACATGCTTTGGCTTCCAACTTTTTTCTGCCTGCTTAGCACGTTTCCCTCTCTTCACACAATCAGGATGCACGCATCGTCCTCAGTAGTGTATTGGTACCACACATCGGGCTCGTCGGCCTTAGCCATCCTGGTTGGATATATAAGATTTGGCAGAACGAGCTTGATTTGGCTGATGAGCTGTCGGGGCTCACGTTTTCTTGCAGCGCAGAGGAAGCATTGGAGTGTGCTTTCACATGCTGCAGCTTGATAGCCCTCTTTGCCGAATTTCCAATAAGCCGTCCTTTGATCACAACCCTTGCAGGCCGCTGCCATGTGGCCAAAGCCTTGACAGCCGTAGCACCTAAAAAAAACCCGTTTTCTTCCGGACACGACAGGACACCCATCCCACCTTAAGGTGTCCTATACGCACCAGTCTCGACGCCAGTTCATCCGTCTGCTCAACGAAATCCTTTAGATTACCTCTGAAGACCTTTTTCGTGAGGCTGACTTTAACCTCTCCTCTAGCATCGCCGAAGTGCTTCATAACGGCAGCCTCTACTTCTTCCACCTCCGTGATTGTGTCGCGGTCCAGGACCTCGATCTCGATGCGGGGGACGAGCTCGCGCACGCTATCCCCAGCACCACCTTTTTCCCTGACATCCTTCATTTTAACACCAAGGGTGTCCGAGGTGTTCTTGAGGTCCCTAAGATCCTCCGCATAGATCAAGCCCTCGGCCGGTCTTATGAGGACCGTCTCAGGACGAGCTCGCCTTTGTGCTTTCGCCTGCTTCCTGGCGTTTGAAGGCTTCTCTTCATCTCCTTGCTTAAGTGTCAAGGTCACTGCCGCTACAGCAGTACGTGTTCTCGGCCTCTTCTTCATCGGCTCCCGTTCGCGCTTCCCAAGCTTGGGAGTGGGAGTTTTCAAGGCTTCTCCTGTCTGAGTCGCCGTTCGGCTTGTGTCCTTCTTCGCTTGAAACTTCTTCGTGAATTCCTTCATCCTTCTTCTGGCTTCCTTACCAACGTCTAGTGGTAAGCATTGGAAGTAAACATGGGCCCCTTCAAAGGCCAATATGGCTCCATGCACCATTGTCTGCGTTTATTCTAGTCCATCCTTGGTTGGCACTTTTGGCTCATGTCAACATCTTCCATTATGTCTAAATCTCCTTCCAAATCGTCACAGATACTCCTGTTTAATTTTTGTTATTGTTCGCAATGCTGGTAAAGTAGCAGCAGGATCCACCCTAAAAAATCCGAAAATGTACAGAACACCACCGGGAAAAGACCAAGAAATGATGGAAAAGACGAAGGAAAATTTGAACATGAAGGTCAAATAGAAAAAGAAAATGTACAGCTAGAGGACATGCGTACAATGATAATGGAAGTAATTGGGATATATAAAGAAAAGCAGGAGAAAAGGGTAGAGGAAATAAGGAAAGAAATGAGGCAGGAGATGGCAGAACTTAGGAAAAGCTAGAGAAAAGGATGCAGACGCTGGGGAAAATACAAGAAAAGAAGGAAGAGCCAAATAAAAAGGTAGAGAAGTTGGAAGGTAAATTACAAAAAGTAGAGAGCTTAAACTGTGAGTTTGGAGTAGGGGAGAGTGCGAATAGGGAGAAGCAAAGGCTGAAAAAAATAGAACAAACAATATAAAAGGAAGGGCGAGAAGAAAGAAAAAGAAGCATAGTGGTAAAGCGTCCAAGATGAGAGGGGAAGGAGCTTATGAAAGAAGTAGATGAAGTATACAATAAAAAGGATTGATGCTAAGGTAGAGATAGAGGAAGTGCGAAGTGTACTGAGGGAAGAGCGAAGAGGGGAGAGAATGGTACTGGTGACACTAAAAAAATGGGAACATAAGAGGAATGTAATGAGTATAAGTTGAGGATAATAGCAGAAGAGGAAAGAAAAAAGGGAAGAAGAACATGGGTTAAGTATGGGAGAATACAGATAGAACGTGTATGGTGAAACAGGGATGAGGGCAGGGAAGAGTTAGTAAAAAATGAGGTATAGGGAAAATAGGAGAGAAGGGATCGGGAGATAAAGAAATAAGAAGTAGTAGGAAACAAAAAGAGACGAGAAACGAAAGTAGGGAAGATTGGAGGATATGCCACTGGAATATAGCAGGCTTCGAAAGAAAGGATAGGGAGTTTATGAGAAATTTGACACAATGGGATGTAGTTGTAATGATGGAAACGTGGCTAGATGAAACGGGTTGGGAAAGAGTAAGAGGAAGATTACCAAGATGATACAAATGGCAAGTTCAAAAGGCAAAGAGGAAGCATAAAAAAGGCAGAGCAATGGGAGGAATGGTGATGGGAGTAAGGAACGAATGTATAACAGAAAAGGATAAAAGGGAAATGAAAGAACATAAAAAAGGATTGATAGTAGTAGAGATAAATATGGGTGGAGAGAGGTGGAAGATAGTGGGAGTCTATGTGAACGGAGATATGCAGGAAAAATCAGAGGGGATGAGGGAACTGATAATAGAAAATAAGCAAGAGAAGGCTTATGGTAGGAGTATATTTTAATGTGAGAACAGGAGATAGAGGAGGAAAGGAATGGGGCGGAGAGCGAGGAAGGAAATCCAAAGACAAGAAGCTGAATGGGGAGGGTAAGAAAATGTTCAAGAGCCGGGAAATGGGATGGTTCATAATAAACAAAAGTGTAGAGGGGGACGAGGAAGGGGAATATCACTTTCCCATAATACTGACAGTGGAGGGAGAAACGAGTAATAACAATAAGGCTTAAAAGGAAGCAAAAGTAAGAACAGCAGGAAGAGAGGATTGGTCAATGGCAGGTAAAAAACAGTTTAAAGAAAATGTCAGGGATATCAAAATGGGGGAAGGAAATGTAAACGACGAAATGAAAATAATGATAGTAGAAATAAAAAGAGTATTAGAGTGCACAAGAAAGAAAGAATTTAGTGAAGGAGGGCAGGGAAAAGAATATTTTATGGAATTACTAGGAGGGGTAGAGAGGAAATTTAGAAAAGGAGGAAGAGATGGTAGGGAAACAGATAAGGAGGAGCAAACGGAAAAGGTATTAGGGATTATAAAAGATGGAAAGGCTCCTGGTATAGATGAGATTCCACATGAGGTCTGGGAATATGGGGGGGGGCAGAATTAAAGGAATGGGTATGGATAATGTGCAATAGGGTATGGAGAGGAGAGAAGCGGCCAGAACTATGGAAAGAAGGAATAGTGATACTGCTATTCAAGAAGGACAAAGGGAAGGAGGCTAAGGATTACAGACGAGTGACACTAATGCCAACACTGTATAAAGTAAATGTGATAGTTTCATCGAAGAGGTTAAAAAAAGAAGTTGTGGAAAAGAGGATAGAGCTACCGAATCAGAGAGAGTTTAGAAAATGGATGGGGGCGATGAACAATATATATGTTCTGAACTATCTAGTAAATAAGAGGATTAAAAGGGAGACAGGGGCAATGATAATAATGTCTGTGAACTTAAAGTCAGCGTTTGACTTATTAGACTGATGCGAGATAGAAAAAGTTATGGTGAAAAAGGGGATACGAGAGGGATTATTAAAGAGAGCATCGAAAATTTTTAGAGACAAAAGGCAAGGTAAAGGTAGGAGAAAAATTAGGGGATAGTGTTTGGTTGATGAGAAGAGTAAGTCGTCTGAGCTCACTTTTATTTAATATATTAATATCAGACTTGGAAGAAGAAATGAAGAGAAAAGGGTGGGGAGAAGTTATGATAGGAAACGAAAAGTTATATACATTGGCATACGCAGACGATATAGTGTTGATGGCAGAGGATGAAGAAGGGATGGCGGGCTTGATTACAGGATTAGAGAAACACTTAGATGGGTAAAAGTTGAATTTAAATATAGGAAAGACAAATATAATGAGGTTTAGAAAAGGAGGGGCAAGAAAGAAAGAATGGACGGGAAGATGGACGGGAGTAAAATTAGAAGAAGTAAAAGAGTTTAAGTATTTAGGATATACCTTGCAATCAAATGGAGATCCTAGACCTCATATAATAGAAAGGATGAAAAAGCAGCAGGGGTAATAAAACAGATATGGGGAGTAGGAAAAAGAATGTTTTAAAAAAATCGAGAAGGTAAATGTGGTTATTTGATACGCTGGTATGACCGGTATTAGGTTATGGAGCAGATATATGGGAATGGAAAGAAAGGAAAGAGATTGAGACTTTATAAGAAAGGTATATAAAGTGGACGCTAAGGGTAGACTGGAGGACGCCGGTATATATGGTGAGAGAAGAAGCGCGAAGGGATAAAGTAAGTACTAGAGCGAGAAAGAGGGCAGGAAGTTTTGAGACGAAGCTGAGGGAAGAAAAGGGAGGGGAGTTGGCGAGAAAGTGTTTGATGGAGGTAGAAGGGAGGAGTGGGAGGGCGATGAAATTAACAAAATGGAAAGAAGAAAGGAGGGAGTTTTTAAGGCTAGAGATAAAGAAGACTGGACTGGAGTAAACTTTTAAAAAATTGAAAAAAAGGACAGGGAAATATGATTAATAGAAAGATAGGGGATGATTGAGGAATTAAAATACAATAAATAGCATAACATTATAAAAAAGAAAGGAGTATCAAAGTATTTAGAAAAGGGATGCGGAGAGAAAAGATGTACCAGAATAGCAAGATTTAGATCGGGAAACGAGGTAAGGGAAGGTATGTATTCGGAAAAGAAAGAGAACAGGAAGTACAGAATCTGTGAAAGGGGAGAGGAGACATGGGAGCATGTATGGGAAGAATAAGTAGCATAAGTAGATTAAGATGCGTTTGCGTTATGGCGCTCTCTCTCTCTCTCGCACTCTCGCTTTCGATCACTCGCACACTCGTTCGTTAATACGTACCAAATTGCGCTATCGTCAAAAATATGAATAACGTTCTAGATATAAGATTTTTTATAAATAGGTGTAAATAACTGTAAATGGTAATATACTAGTAGTCTTGTGCGCGCCAAGTCACGCGCCTATTAATTTTTTTAATGAAACAGAATAGACGAAATACTTATTTTTTCTAGGTTATTTATATTTAACTAATGTTACAAAATATCTGTATAAAATATATAGAAGGAACCACAGGATGATGTCTGTATTGGCATCCAAACTAAAAAGTTATATAGGTGCTCTCCGAGTTGAATGGAGATATTCAAGAGAAACCATTTGGGCTAAGAACTTTAGTATGGGAGCATATTTTCAACAATGTAAGTACGCCTTTTTGGTAAAACGCATTTGCTCTTTCCGATTTTGAAATAAGGAATTAATTATTTAAACAATTTCTATTCAAAAATATACTTGCGGACTTTTCTGGAATCAAATCCCAACCAAGAAATACGCAAACGCCATGCGAGGCGTGGTGGGGGCTAGAACTTCTTCAGAGCCGCAGTTAATATTACAACTACTTTTCAGCATGAATAAGTTGACTGCATATATGCATTTCATGTTGCAAGCAATATTTTACTGGTAATTAAAAGCAAGCTTAGCACTCGCTGGTAAAACGAACAAAAAATATTATAGTTATAAGTACTATGAATATTATGATATCGTAACAGACGTGGATTTCTCCAAAGACTTGTACGATTTTATATTTAAAGTAATATGTGCTTTGAAGTTAAAATTTTTGAATACAATAATAATTATAATATTATTTTAATATTAATTGAACAACACTTACTAATGATGAGATATCTGTAAGAAAATAAATCAAACCCCAAAATAAACACCACAATATCTTGAAAATTCTTTTGGATTTCGGAAATATCTTTATGTATTTGAAAATCTTCAAAATAATGTGAAATTTCGGAATTCTTGTAAGCAAATTCCCTCATAAGCATTAGGATTTTATAAAATTCCATGAAATTTTATGAAAACTTAAATTTTCTGAAGTTGTGAAATCTTTGAAACTAAATGCAGAAGAAGACGAAAGGATTATGTAACAAGCTTTTTTATCGTAATATATATTTCTAATTTTTATACAGATAGGACAAATAGCACTTTGGCGTGGAACTCAACCTCCTGATAATCATAAACGCAGTTTAGACATAGTAATTATTTACTATGAGGAACTTTCACCTTAAACATCAAATAAATGGATATAAGCTTTTGAATCATTTAAGAGTGCAGAAGCAAATAACATAGCAGTACATAGTCGTCGATAATTCCGAAAATAAAATCAAACTTCTTACTCAGAAAAAGCCAATATTCGCAATAGTCGTAACCATCGATTAAATCAGCAACATCTGACACCATCAAATTTAGCCAAAATTGGCATCTACTCTTTGGCATCATGGGGAGCAGTTTATCGATGATGTTGCCAAATAACTGCAAAAGGTTTATTAATTGTTCCTCTAGTAGATCCTTATGGCACGAAACTTTGACTAAAGGCTATTATTCTTCAAATAGATAAAGATACTTTCTATTCGACCACTCTAGGCAGCATGATCACTTTTTGTAAATCGCCAAAATAATACGCAATGTCAGTTGAATTACAGGAGTTATTGACGTCATGCGTATACTTTTCGCGAGCTGCCTTTGCTCTATATTTATGGAGTGGCCATTTCTAACAGTCCTCACAATCGGCATTTAAATTTTCTTTCCCGTGATTAGAATGATGCACTTCAAAGACCTCACAACGCTCACATTCCTCGTGACCCAACTTAGTGAAAGAAATATTCATTTTCTGAACAACTGACCTATAAAGTTCGTAGGAGCAAGACTCGGAGGGATTTTCCTCAAGGAAATCTTTGCATATATCTGTTATGGTCAATTCGGTTGACAAATATCGTCTGTTAGGTGCATGAACGCGACGATAATGAGAGACATTTGTTTTATACGATTCAATACGTCTTCTAATTTTATTGTGCCGTCTTACGGTATTAGAATTTGTTGTCTTTCCTCGACCGTCTTTTACATTCACATTCAAAGTAACTGGATCGGTATTATTCATAGCGCTTCTAATTATTAGATCATTATTTGGCTTCAAACTTGAGGATCCAAGAAAAAAAAATTTGCATACTTGCCTCTGATTAAATTGATCATCATCTAACACATGATAGCTAAAATAATTGTTGCGTACTGAATCAGAGTCTACCCTTCGCCATTTGATAGGATCACGTTTTACATGACAGGCTATAAAGAATTTTTTCTCAATGCATCCTAATTGCCAGAATGCTTTGTTTAGATTCTGTCTATTTTCAGCAGATATGTATTTTTTGCAATAAAAACGACAGCTATGCTTGCATGGAGGAAGAACGGGATGACTTTCCTTTCCTCTTATTAATTTGTTATTCTTCATTGATTCTTTTTCAGTTTCATTATCATTTCCATGGTTCTCTTTTCTTTCTATATTGTATGCCGGAGATTCGTTTTCATTCGACTTCTCGTCATAAACTTCATTACTATTGACATATTTATAATATTGTGAAGAAGAATCATTTAAGACACGATCAGAGACAAATTTACAATATATTAATTTAATGATGTATTGAGAATATCGCTTTGATTACACAAATTTTCTGCATACCCCACAGACATATCAAGCGACGCAAGTGGTCGTTCTAATTGATTAAAAAAAAAGAGATTCACAAAATGCGTCGCAGGTTGTTCTTTAATAAAAGAGGATTTCTGATTTATTTTTCCCAGCGCTCCTATAAAATAATCTTCAGAATCAAGATTATTTGTTTCCAGTGGCGCAGTACGGCACCGTTTCAATTCCTTTGGAATAGAACTGAAGGTCCTATGACAAAGCCACCGAGCGCGTTCTCAGGTTGCGGATAGAGGGTCCCTGTTTCAAAGGTTTCTGCTGAATATGGTTACAATAATCAATAATCAGTCGAGGACAATTGTCCAGGGATGGTCCCGAAGGAATATCCCTTAAGCGGAGCTGCAAAACCTGTGCCGAAAGCCGAACGGCACTTGGATGAGGTGTCTTAAACGGTGACTGGGATACAGGGCGAACTCTCATAGTATGCAGCCCTATCTTCGCATGCGGGTCTCTACAAGGATGAACGAACCCATATTGAGTGGACGAATCAACTCAAGGATGCCTTGCCAGACTGCTACGATGCCAGCATTATCCCTGTTCACCGAGGCTTTATGGCGCGTATGTATACTCTGTGGTGCCAGAAACACCTAGAGATTCAGCACGTTTTGATTCAATCGTTGCGAAATCAACGTGCCTACCTCTGGAAAAATGGATATGTACGCGGAGTGCTTCCCCAAACGCTGATTGATCAAGCTGCAACCGAAGATGAGGAAGCGACATTAAGATAAACCGCGGAAAGCAGGCACCTTTTGGGATGATCACGATTTCAGGACAAGATGGGACATTAACGTGCAAGTTCCTCCTAAGCCCCAAGAGCTGGCTCAGTTTATGGTGCTGCGAGAGCTTTGGCTGATTCAAATCGAAGGCTGAAACCGACGATGGATCAAAGGACCAAAAGACTCTTGCATAAACTGAAAAACAAGATTCGATGAGCAAGACAGAATGCGTCCCGTGTTCAATGTGTGATTGACTACATAACATCTGGTAGACCGTTCACGGAAAGGGTTCGAAAGTTCGCCCAAGAACTGAGGATCTTGAATCACACACTGAACAAGTCAAAGCTGCTGACAATCAAGCAGCATATTGTTGACAAAATAAGGCTGTTATCTGACGCAAGGCATAAACAATCCACCCAAGTTCAACGAGGTAGAGACTTTTTAGAGAGAAGTATACAAGATCCCGAAAACACTAAAGTTGAAAGAAGATACTAACAATATCATCCGCTTCAAGGAATTTTGCGACAGCCTCATAAAATCACTGCGGAAGAGGTGAAAGCTGCACTTAGAGGCACGAAGGACTTCTCCGGTGCTGGATCAAATTATATCAAAAACTCTTGGGGAAGAAGCTTACTTCTACACACCAACATTTGGCCCGCATATTCACCTCATATTTAATGTGGGAAACGCCCATTTCGCAGTCGCTGGTGTTAGGACGCACTATACTCCTACCGAAAAAAGGCAACTTGTCCAACCCAGAGAATTACAGGCTGTCCTAAACAACAGGTTTGTTTGGCGAATTGAGCCTGTGTCGCGTGAGATGTACGCATAACGTGGCTCGAAAAAAGGTGTAGCAGGCTGTCGAGAGAACCTGATAATTGACAGGTGTGTCTGTAAAAACGCTGCAGTCCATCAACGCGTCCTGTCAATGGCCTATCACTGGTTGGTAACCTTAATGCCATACCCGCGTGCCAAATATATGCTACGGCACTCGCGAGATGGATGCAGAAAGCTTTCGTCCTTGAATCGCATCGTGTCCTGAAAAAAACGAGGGTTTCGCCGGCCTCTCATTGTGATTTCGTCATGTCATGTGACCACCCATCTCACGGTTTGTGAGACGTGGCCATGAATCGGATTTACCGCGGTCCTACTGGGAGCCGGTGTCATTTTTAGATGGCAGTTGCTCCCAGTGGGACACTGCGGTAGCTGCCCGGATAGCACAAAAGTTCCCCTGAACATTCCTGCAACATTCCAATGTAAGGTTCGAAGAACCTTCCAAAGCACCTTCCTTGATACGCGGACATTTACCTACTTTCGGAAACATTTCTGGACCATTTTTTTGGCACATTTTCCATGAACATTTCGGGAACCTACCTTGGGAATCTTCCTGGATATGTGGACATTTACCTACTTCCGGGAACTTCCTGGGACATTTTTCGTAATTCTCCGAACCTTACTTTGGAATGTTCCAGGAATGTTCAGGGAAATTTTTGTGCTTTCCTGTTGTTAACCTTACTTTTTAATTATATATATATATAAACATATATATATATATATATATATATAT
>JAABKJ010004758.1:0-23934 GCA_011634705.1 Andricus grossulariae
TTGGATTGGCCTTTGGTATACTCTTTTAGTCTCGTAAACGAAAGGTCAAGTTCGTTAGCCAGCCATTTTGGATGAAAGTTCAAAAAGTGAGCGCATTTTGAAAATGTTTGAGGCCATGTTTTTCCAAAATATTAAATTATATTTGCGGCTGTTCATAGTACTAAAAAATTCAAAAAATTTATTCTCATGACATTTTTCGATAAAATGAAAATTTTCAGACGTAAAGCATTTTCAAAATTCATAAGAGGAAACGAAAATTAACACTTTCTGCCAAACAACGCAGGGTACAAAAAAAAGTCAAGAATCGATATTTTGTTTTCCGGCTACTCGCCCGCTCATATGAAAATGGCGCATTTTAGTTCTTTTTCGACCTTACATCGCTGGTAGCTCGAAAACGAAGCGTTTTTTGAAAAAATGACAAGTGTTAAAAAGTGCTTATTTTTGCACAAGATATAAGGTTTTTTGTTCGCAACAAAATAATACGTCCACTTGAAAAGGTTTCATCTCCGCGAAACTATCTGGTCGGTCAACTCGTTTTTTCATACGTCTTTTTAGGGGTGCACCGCTCGCCTAATGGTGAGACATTTTTTTGCATCGAGCAGAGTTGAGGGTCATTCATAGTCACTCGTAATCCTCGTAATCACTTACTTCAACCTCTGCCGACATAATTTTATGTGGGCAGAGGTTTGAGGAGGAAAAATCATCTCACAATTCCGACATGTGATTGACAAAAATTGGAGGTTATCCTTGGAAACATCTCACTCTCAGGCACTTGGATGATATTATTCATTCCTATTTTTTTTAGGTTTTTTATTTTAAGCAAAATTGTATTTTTTTAGTGAGATTTGGTTATGACTGGCTGCTGCTTTTCAACAATTTTGAGTAAACAAATATCACTGTTAGAAATTATAAGATGAATTTTCGCCAGCTGCCTGCTAGATTCTTCGTTAGTCAATGGATCATTATTCTGATTGGTTACGCGCTTTTTAGGAAATGATGTTTCAAGGTCACAAAGTTTTTGAATAGGGGTTTCGATACTTTTCTTAAACATTTTTTTCTTGACAATTAAGTATTCAAAAAAAAATTTTAATGCACTAAAATGTTCAGAATGTTATGCAGTATTTAAAAAATATATTACCTAAAATTATGCAACGACCCCATTTAGTCTCAAAAGTGCTCAATTTTATACATAAAATGATTGGACAAATTTTTTGCAAAATTATTCTGCCAGAATATTGTTTACTTTTAATCTTTTACTTACATGATTATTTGATATTTTGTTATAACAGAGACATGCGAGCGAATCCGAGAAACGTGCCAAAATTAAATTATTCTTCGCTTTTACTGACAATGATATTTTCTATGGGCGAGCCAATGCCAATCACGCATTTGGGTAAGGACTTCGTAGTCTTTGTTTCAAATAAAAATTCTCTTAGTAATATATAAAAAATTATAATTGTATTTTTCTAATAGAGCAACTCGGTGTGGACTGCATTGCATTTTTATTTGAATTAATTGAAAATCCACCCGATACTGATCTGGATGACCAGATTCCCGATTTGTTTGTGAATCTCATTCTGTCGTACAATCTGCAATTTATGGCTTCTGAAAACATAGTACTGAATGCTCTTAAAGGAAGGACAGTTGCCAAAGTTTTCACAGAAAAAATCTTATTTCTTTTGAATCGAGAAGGTAAAACTTCTGATTGTTTAATGCAGGCCTGCCCAGATTGTTGGGTCCAGAGGCTTGGGTGGTGGTCGCTCTCGTGAAGTTGAATGAGTAGAGGTCGCTCGTGGTGGAACTTGAACATGTGGTGAATGACTCTTTTTCTCCAATCTGGGCAGGCCTGGTTTAATTTATTAAAAAAATGAGCAGACTTTTGGAAAATGGATTCTTTCCTAACTTTTATTTCAATACAGAGGATCCTGTTCGTATATTCGACCATCAACCTGCACCACCAGATTCAGTGCTGAAGTTATTCATCGACTTGTTCAATAAAGACGTAACGGCGAATCTTTTCTACACGAATGATGTGAAAGTACTAATTGATATTATACTGAGGCAGCTGCTTGACATAGCTCCTGGTGATAAGGTGAGTTATTTTGTTTTTAAAACTCTAGTCCTAAATATATTAACAAAACAGAAATATTTTACTTGCTATAGCATGCCAATCTTGTGAAGCCGATTTCGAAAGCCTATAAGCTTTCTTCTACTAAAGAAGTCATGAGTCACCATTTTTAATTAACTGTCCCTATTTATATTTTAATAATTTCACCGCTCTCATCTACCTATACCTATATCTGCATGGAAAATCCTCTTTCGCGCACCATCTACAGGCACCGAAAGGACGTTCTCGCGAATCGTGAAAGAATAGTATATGTATAAATTATGAAAAGATAAAAAAGATTTTTCTCACACTGTTCGCCAAAGCCTGCTCTCGATGCCTGTAGATGGCGTGCAAAAGAGACTGTATGCAGCAAAAGCACTCTGATGCCTGGAGTCGATCGGACCTCTATTTCTGACATGTTAGATAAACATCGATGAATGATGGAATATGAAACCATTTATTCTAAACCTCTCTTTCTTTCGTATGAGATAGTCAGGGAGGGTCCGATGGTCTTCAACGACAAGTCATACTTATCGTTTTGAAACGATGAAACCCTCTCTGTCTACCTCATACGATAGAAAGAGAGGTTTCGAATTCGATCACACCTCGTCTACATCACCTATGAGAGAGAGAGAGAGAGAGAGAGAGAGAGGTTCGGTCGACTTCAGACATTGGAGTCCCACTGCTGGTATAATAAAAAATACCGTTCGGCACCCGTGTCAAAGGCAGCAATGTCTCACTCGTATGAAGGCGCAACACTCACCTTTCGATTCGTCTTTGATTCCCTTCGACTCAGCTAAATTCAAAAGTATTCCTTTCAAAAACTTTTAAGTTATCGTATATTTGAGAGAATTCCAATTTAGAACTAACCATACTTTCGTGAATTGCAAAGTATTAAAACCTATCCTAATTTCCAATTACTAGAAATTCTAAGTATTGAAATTAGACATTTTTTTGGAAACATTTTCATTTGATTGATTTTATGTTTTTCAATTTGAAACTAATTTCAACTTGCTCAAGTTTTAAATGGTGACAATTTAAAAATTTTCAAAATACATTTTTACCATTTTCCGCATGGCAGGAAATCAATGATATATTTGGTTTCGGTTTCGATTTCTATGGAGTCGAATCGAAGGGCCTATGACAAAGTCACCGGACGCGTCCTCAGGTTGCGGATATAGGGTCCCTGTACCAAGGGTTTCTTCTGAATATGGTAACAATAATTAAGAGGAAGTTGCGGACTATTGTCCAGGGATGGCCCCGAAAGAATAACCCCTAAGCGGAGGCGTGACAACCGTGCCGAAAGCTGAATGGCCTTATCCTTGTATGTGGGGCTCTACAAAGATGGAAGACCCTTTCTTTAGCTGCTGGTGGGAACAAGAATGACACCGCAAAAAAACTAAAAAGTTGTAGATGCGGTTCAAAACGATCGAACGCGCAGAGCACCCGCCGAATCGAATCAAGGATGACTTACTGGACTGCTACGATGCCAGCATTATCCCTGTTGACGGAGGCTTTATGGCGAGTATGCACACACTGTGGTGCCCGAAAAACCCAGAGCTTCAGCACTTTTCGCATCAGTCTTTGCGAAATCAAGCTGTCTACCTCTCGAAAACTGGATATGTACGCAGAGCCCAGCAAAAAAGTAAGAATTGATACGGATTGGGGTGAATTAACATTTTTTGAATGCGCGTGAATCCCGTTTTCTGATTCGTTTAAACGAATTGAGACACATTTAGATGAATTGAGACACATTTAGATGGATTGAGACAGCGCGAATTGAATGCGTGTGAATTCATATGAATGCGTGGTCAAGTTCAATTCGAAAAAAAATAATAAGAAGTGCATGAGTTGAGACTTGCACCAGCGATCCCTCGTGTATCAATCCACAGTGTCCCACTGAGATACGGGACAATGTACTAAACATTTACGGTAAATTCTGTATGCCCCGCACGTTGGGTTTCCTGTTACGGATTAAATAGTATAAATCAACACTTTCTGAAATTCGCCGTGACGAATTGAGGCGAATTCGAGTGTGTATTTTAGTCTCACGAGCTTAGACGCTTTGACCAATGTTGAAGCATTTGCGTGCTGATTCATTGAAGTGAATTCGCTGCTGACTTCAAACTTTTGCACCGTATTTGTACGTATAGAAAGATTCAAAATTGAAGTACCGTCTTTTCGAATTTACACACATTGACATACTGGTCCAATGCGTCATTGTCGCAAAGATTTGAAGATATTTCGAGATTTAAGATTTCAATTCGTATCAATACTTTCTTTCTTGCTGGCAGTGCTTCCCCAACCGCTGTATGAACAAGGCGTAGACGAAGAGGAGAAAACGACATTAAGACCATTCGCGGAATGCGGGCACCACCTGAGAGATGATAACGATTTCTGGACAAGGATGAACATTAACATCCAGGTTTCTTCTAAGCTCCATAATCAGGCTGAAGTGGATGTCTCTCTTCGTGAGGATATCTCGGAGTCCTCCAACCTGTGGGCCATCAATTGTTTAGTTTATGGTGTGGCGAGAGCTTTGGCTGATACAAATCGAAGGCTAAAACCGACAATGGATCAAAAGACCAAGAGAAGCTTGCAGCAACTGAACAAGAAGATTGAATGGGCAAGACAGAATACGTTCAGTGTTCAGTGTGTGATTGACTACATAACATCTGGTAGGCCGTTCACGGAAAGGGTTCGAAAGTTTGCCCACGAACTGAGGATCTACCATCACACACTGAACAGGTCAAAGCTGCTGACAACAAAGCAGCACAAAATAAAGGTTGTTATCTGACGCAAGGAGGAGAATACAGAAGAGGGCGGGATGGACCAGGGAGAATCAACAGCTTCTCACTGACCCTTCGCGCCTGTTGAGCGATCTCCCTGTTTCTGTTAAAAATCCATCTAAGCCCGAAGAGGTAGAGACTTTTTGGAGAGGGTTATACGAGATCCCGAGAACACTAAAATTGAAAGGAAACACTGCAAATATCATCCGATTCAAGGAGTTTTTCTTCAACCTTATAACATCTGAGGATAAATGTCCATCAATCATTGTCGAAGAGGTAAAAAAAGGACTTATAGAGGTATGAAGAACCATTTCGCTGGAGGACCAGATGGTGTCAAGAACTTCTGGCGGAAGAAGTTTACTTCTACGCACCAACAGCCCAGAGAATTACAGATCAATAACTTGTTTGCACTCGCTGTATAAGATCTTTACAGCTATCCTAAATGACAGAATTCTTTGAAGAATTGAGCCTGTGCGGAGAGAGATGTATCCAAAATGTAGCTCGAAAAAAGGTGTGGCAGGCTGCCGCGAGAACCTGCTAATTGACAAGTGCATCTGCAAATACGCAGTAACCCACAAGCGCGCCGTGACGATGGCCTGACTTGATTACCGGAAAAGCTTTCGATTCAACTTATCATAGATTTATCATCTCTCTGCTGGAAAGCTTGAAGGTTCATCCACACATAGTGAGATGCATAGAGATATTGATGCCCCTTCCAGATTGGTGTCTTTCAGGGTTACACCATGAGCCCTCTGCTCTTTTGCATCACACTTCTGCCACTATCTCTCGCTGTAAGCAATTCTCCTGGGCACCTCTGCGGAGACACTATTCATCGCGAGCATAAGGTCACTCATTTATTGTATGTGGACAACTTGAAGATCTATGCTTCTAGTCAAATCCAACTTCAGACTGCTTTTAAATATCGTCGAGGGGTACACTAGAGATATTGATATGGACTTTGGATGAACAAGTGTGCCAAGCGAGGACGGATTACTAGCGTTCTCGGGACTCTGAGCGTGAGGATGTGAGTGTTATTAGGCATCTTGATACTGGAGAGACCTGTACATACCTGAGCGTGCCTCAAAGCCGCATTCAGGAAATAACAAAACATTTTGTCTTCAAATCTGTCGGCGTTGTACAAGGTATTGCGACTGACATGCTTGCCGTCCCGGTTCTACTCTTCCGCGATTATACATCCCGCGCCGTCAAGGCGGGCGCGGACTTCTGAATCTCCGATGTCTCTATAACCGAATTATTCTGGGTGTAGCTTACATCGTTGCAAATGGAAGAGATTCTCTTCTAAAAATATTCAGGAAACACGAGATGATTTGAAAAGGAGCGTTCCTTTACAAAGCCGCAGAGCAAGCGACTGAGACCCTTGGCCTGAATTTTAACATCAGAAGTTCATCTAGATGCCTCACTTCTAAAAGCGGAAGTAAAGAAAGCAGATGTTGAAAAATTCCGCCAACAACTACTCGACAAGAAAATGCACGGAACTGTCGAATCTTGGTAGTACTGCCTTGCCCAGCCTATCTTGGTGCTGAGTTGATGCATTCGTCTTTTGGTATCATGATCAACCGTTGGTTTTGTTTTACGGTTTGCATCTGCTAAAGCTCTCGCTGCATTATACACACTACAATTGATAGTCCGGAGGTCGGGTGCTTCGGAAAAATCTCCACGAAGCTCGTCATCCAGTTCAGTCAGATCTTTGGGCTTGAGAGAAGCCTGAATGTTTATGTTTCTCCGGGTCCTGAAGCATCGCTCTTCCTCGATTAGATGCCTGCTCGCGGTTGTTCTCAGTGTCGCCTCTCTTTCTCTGTTGCCGTCTTGTTCTGGCTGCCGTTGAATAGTCTCTCCGCTTATATAACCCCTTTTTCGGAGTTCCTCGGCACGGTTCCGCAGACGTTTATGCGAGAGCTCTGGGTGTTGCGCGTACCACAGAGTATGGAGTCGCTCAATGTAACTTTTTCGTTTAGGGGCCATACTGGTATCACAGCACTGCAGCAGGTCGTCCCCGAGTTGATCCATCCACTTAATAGTAATGAGATTGTGCTGGTCAATCACATTGACTCCGTCTTGACTGGCTCCCCCAACTCTAGGATAGTCGGCATTGTTGTCCGAACCATTGTCGGGAGCCCTGCACGTTCGATTGTTTTGAATCGCACTTACTACAACTAAGTTTGGTGTTATCATTGTTTTTTTCACGAGAAGCTAGGGGAAAGGGTACGTCCATCTTTGTAGAGCCCCGCATGCAAGGATATGGCTGCATACTCTGAGAGGTCGCCCGGTATCCCAGAGTCTCCGTTTGAGACATCTCACCCAGGTGTGATTCAGCGTTCGGCACGGTTGTCACGCCTCCGCTTAGAGGTTATTCCTTCGGGACCATCCCTGGACAATTTTCCGCGACTGCTTATTAATTATTGTAACCATATTCAGCAGAAACCTTTGGTACAGGGAACCTCTATCCGCAACCCGAGGACGCATTCGGTGGCTTTGTCATGGGCCCTTCGGTTCAATTCCTGAGAAATCAAAACCGAACCGAAATATATATGAAATATATAAATATAATATAATAATATAAATAATATATGAAAAAATGTAAATGAAATTCTTTAGACATTTTTTTCATTTGAGAATATTGATATAATTTAAAGATTAACTTGGATGGAAAATTAACTTAACAGACTCTCAAAAAAAAAATAGACAAAATCGAGTGCGAAGCACGAGATACATTATGAGAATGTGTTCGTCAAAGCCGGAGGAGCTTTAGCAAAAGAGAATTAATAATCACCAAATTACAGTTGTCGATGCTTTGACCTTAAATTTCTAAAGGTCTGTGTACGAATGTGGGGGAAATACAAAGAACGAGCGTGTAGAGCGAGGTAAATGCAACGCGCGAAGAGAATGTGCCCGCGCGGCGGGCATATTTTTTCTTGTTGCTTTTATGACTCATCATGCGTTTACTTGCGTCCCTTTACCTGCAGACTACGGTATCTGCCGGGTGCAAGGTGTGTGAGAATTAGACGGCAGTAGAATTCTCCTTCTATCATATGGAGTTATAAAAGAGGGATCCGTTTGAAGGATGTTACTTTATCGTTTTGTCCTTATCTTCGCTAAAAAGCGAACCGAGCAGATCCGCTTGCCCCGGCATGGCCGGTAAAAGTATGGTAATTCACGAAAGCAAATACCGATTTAGATTCCAATTTACTTAGTTATTACATTGGTTGAATAACCATTTTTATTTCTCGTATATGAGGTTCAATATATTCCAACGTATCACGAGGAACCTCTAAAATATATTCGTAATTTTAATTCTTTTGAAAACTTCTATTTTTTTAGATCATTATTAGTAAAAAAATGTTTATTAAAAACATCAATCAATCAAATTAAGATTCAGACATATCATAATTATAAATTTTCGATTACGATCATACAATAATGATTTTTTAGCAATCTAAATAATGCATTAATCTATATAAAAGTTTTCATTTATTTTTTTGAAGAAATTGTTCCTTTTAAAATTATTATTCATTATATAATCACCGTAACCTCACCAATTTGATTCTAAGTTCAGTCATATACTGTCTGTTTTAGAATTTATTATTTTATTGGACGTCAGTATTTTACTAGTTTACGTGCTATTTTACGAGTTTAGTTATACATAATCACAGTTCATAATATAAATTTAAAGATAACAATATTACTAAATACTTTTATCATAAATGAGACCTTCTTTTACACGTTACTTATATATGGTTAATTTATAACTACAAAAACAGATGTTTATATTGCTTCAATATTTTATAAATGTGAATATATTCGAAAAAGTTCATGAATTCTGATATTACATTTAAATTTAAACAAGATAATTGGGCGACAGGCGATCGACGCAACGCTGCAGTTTCATATTTTCCCCGCTAATTCAAATTCAGAACTATAATCATAATAATCGTGTCATTCCCCTGGTTTAAAATTAAAGAATTAAAAATTGTAAACTTTCAAAGTCTATTCATTCTAAAAATGTTGAAGATTATTGGAAAATGAAAATGTCTTATGCACGGAACACACCCGTGTGCAAAAATGTCGTGGCGCTGTACCGTTTCTGTCTAATCCGCCTTGAGTCAACACTGGCGCGCCACAGGCTGACTGTTCAGTGGCTAGACTGGGATGTAACGCTCGGATCGACTAGTTTCTAGACAGATCGTCTATTCTGATAAAAAATAATTAATAATTAAATCATAGAATTATTTCTTATGCCATAAAAGTCCAATATGTAGATTTTGCAGTTAATTAAAAATATAAAAAAAAGTTTTTGTACAGAAAATAATGAAGAAATGAGTTTCCGCAAATCTCTTGTATATACGCCGGGTGTCGAACTTCTGATGTACTTTCCTATTATATTCTTGTAACCTTGTCCCGTCGCCTTAACACCTCGGCCATCTAAAATAATGATTGTTTATTATTTCAAATAATTAATACGTTAGGTTTGATTATCATTTACGCAAACAAATCAATAACTAAAATAAATTAAATAAATCATTTATAATAATATTTGATTTTCTGGAATATCATCAATATTATACATAGCATTATACATATTGAAATTATTATAAATTCAATATAAATTTATTATAACTTTACCATAACTTTACTAAATAATTTAATTAAAAGCTAATGTTTTCAAACATTCTCAAAAAAAATCATGCTTAATAATACAGTTCTTGTACTGAGATTTCGATCACCTTCAACAATTATTGTATGAATCATTTATAATAATATTTGATTTTCGGGAATATCATGAATATTATACATAGCATTATACTTATCAAAATTATTATAAATTCAATATAAATTTATTATAACTTTACTATATAATTCAACTGAAAGAAAATGTTTTGAAACATTCTTAAAAAAAATCGTTCTTAAGAATACAGTTCTTGTATTAAGATTTCGATCACCTTCAACAATCATTGTATAAATCATTCATAATATTTCATTTTCGGCAATATCATCATTATTATACATAGCATTATACATATTAAAATTATTATGAATTCAATATAAATTTATTATAACTTTACTATATAATTCAATTGAAAGAAAATGTCTTTGAACATTCGTTAAAAATTAATGTTTACTATTTTAAATATGTAATAGTGTACAGCTAATTATTGCTTAAGCATTTGTGCAACTGTTTATTGTAATTTCCTAAATCTTTTATTCAAAAATGATTATTTTCTGAATTCACCTCTGTAATTTCTGTTTAAGTCTAAACCGTCATTCTATCTAGAAACTAGCTAAAATATGGACAATGTTTATATGTTCAAATTCGTAACGAACTCCTAGATAGCGCCAAGACTGGGAATAGACAGCAGAAAGGTTTTAATCAAACACGCAGCAAAACTAGATCGCTCCAGTGTAGCGCCAGGCTAGTATTGCGTGAATAGATAGGCTTGGGGAAAACTGTACTGGCTTTAGCATGATTCAAGACTGCCACTAAATTTTTCCATACGGGACAATATTTGCAAAGCGAAGACGGTAATTTAAATAGTAAGCATTTTTAAATTCGTTTGTAGACTTGACCTTCTAAGTCTAAACTTCTTCTTCTTTATTTATAATGTGTCCCCTAAGGATTTACATGACTTCCGTTCCTTACAAGACCATCTATAAACTTTGTATTATCTTATCCTTACTATTTACAAATATTTACAACTATTTACGTCAGCTCTTATATCTAGCTGCTTAGTTCTATATTAATATAGCGCAATTTTACTGCCGGAAGAGTGAGCGAGCGATCGAAAGCGAGAAAGCGAGGAGCGAGCGCATCCGCATCTTAATCTACTTATACTGTTACATAATATCTACCTGTAACTACTAACAGATCTTTACGCTTCTAATCTATGCGACGTCCATGTTCTTTCTCCTTCACCTTCTCTTCTGTTCTATCTCATTCTCATGTTTTCATTTTTCCACATCCCTTCTTTTATTCTTTCTCATTCACCCCTGTAGCCTCCTCCAACTCCTTCATCCACCACTCACTCATTTCATCCTTCTCTAGAATCTTTACCACATGCTCTTGCCAGTTCCCTTTATCTTCCATTCGTCTCCCACATCCTTCCCATACATGCTCCCATTTTCCCAATACATCCCCTCCCTTACCTTGTTTCCCCATCTAAATCTTGCAATTATATCCCATTTTCTCTCCACCCATATGTTTTCTTAATACTTTAGTACTCCTTCCTTTTTATCATCTTATACCATTTATTATATTTTGATTCCTCAATCATTTCCATCTTTCCATTGATTGTCTTGCCCTGTCCCTTCTCTTCAATTCTTAATAGCTTACTCCATTCCCCTCTCCTATATATCTAGCACTAAAAAGTCCCTTCTTTCTTCTTCCCATCTTGTTAGTTCTACCGCCCTCTCTCTCCTTTCTTCTACCTCCTTCAAATATTTTTTCACTAACTCGCCTCCCTTCCCCTTCCTTAACTTCGTCTCAAATTGCCATGCTCTCTTACCCCCTCGGGTACTTAATTTATACCTCTGTGCTTCTCCTCACACCAAATATCCAGGCGTTCTCCAGTCTACTTCTAGCGTCCACCGTATATACCATTCGTTTAACCTCGCAATCTCTTTCCTTTCCTTCCACCCCCATATCTTCGCTCCATAACCTAATACCGGCCACACCAGCGTATCAAATAACCACATTCTCATTCTCCAATCTTTCTTGAACCTTCTTTTTCCTATTCCCCATATCTGTATTATCCCTGCCGCTTTTTTTATCCTTTCTCTCATATGAGCTCTATGATCTTCAGATTGTACGATGTCTTTACGATATCGTTAAGACACCTTAACGACATGGACATAGGATGTCGTAAACTTGTCGTGAAGATGTCGTAACGATGTGGTAAAGACGTCGTCGAATTTGGTACCCAGTGGGTATCCTTTGTAGCACATCTTCCATTCCTTCCTTCTATTGCTTCCCTTCTAATCTTGGACCCGTTATCACTATGTTTTTCTTTCTTTCTTTTTTATTCTTCTCTCTATTTCCCTCAGGCTTTCCCTCTCAATATTCCCACTCTCCCCTTCACCAAACTCCCGGTTTGATTTTCCAATCTTCACTATCCTATGTTCCAACTGTGCTGACTTTTTATTATGCTTATCCTGATTTTCTAATCTTTTTTCTAAAGTCTGGATCCTTTTTCACAAATTTTCCCTAACTTCTCCCCATTTTCGCATCTCTTCTCTAAGTTCAGCCATTTCTTTCCTAACTTCTTGTTTTATTTCCCCTCCTCTTTCTTCCTGCCTTTTTTCGTTCATTTGTATTACCTCTATTATCATTTCCCGCAATTCTTCTAGCTTTAACTTTTTATCTTCTATTGTTCCTCATGTTCAACTTTGTGTTTCCCCTTGTCTCTCTCCCCCGCTCTATTTTGGTCTTTTCCCGGTGGTGTTCTGATCATTTTCGTGTTTTTAAGGTAGATCCTACTTCTATCTTGTCTCCACTACTTCCTCTTCATCATATCCCTCTTTCTATTCATGAATGTTCAACCTCTCCATCTCTAACGTTTTCCTATATTGTCCCCTCTTTTTTGTCTCCCTTTTCGGCGTGCAGAATTCTTCCTCGCCTTAACCATCAAAACGATTCGAAGCAACCTCTGACCGTATCGCCTTATGTAACTTGCGCAGCTTCTGTCTCCACGGCCCTACCTGACCCTGCTAATCGTACTTTCTTCCGTACTTCTCTCTCCCTATCCCTCCCTTTCGCCGTGACTCGGCTGCACCTGTCTCCCCAACCTGCTCCTTGCGCTAAAAAACTAATCTCTCAGCCTACCCAAAATAGTCTCAAACTCCCAAGACATCACACAACTCTTCACTTTAATTCTTTTTAACATATAAAATCTTACTTATAAAGCCCTCTAACACACTCCTCCGATTAACTCACCTCAAATTCCACTACAAATGCACTACAATTAGCACCACTCAATTACCGCTACCTAACACTTCCATGCCGGAAACGGAAGTCCAAGTCTAAACTATAACTTCAATAATTATCTTACCGTTTTAATTAGTCAACAAATTAAATATTTTTAAGTCTATTTAAGAGAATCTTATAGATAGTCACAGAAGAAACTAAGAGTAAAAAGTCATTTAGATAAAAATGCTGGGGGCAATCTCGCCATGGAAACAAATTAGGATCGGTAAGGGTGAAATAAAAATTTATTGATCTTACATTTTACCTTTTCAACCTTTTATTTTTTGCGGGCCGAGATTACCCTCATCATTTTTACTTGAATCACTCACCCTTTGTTCTTTGTGCGGTTGCAGTAATATTATTGAATATTAGGTGTATTCAAAATAAGGTAGAAAGCCGAGATTTAAACGCGAAGATAAGAAGCTGATTCTTTCGACGAAGATGCAGGAGACACACTGTCAGACGCTGGTGAGAGCTAGAGATTACGAGCAGGTCGAGCGGCCTATCATCGAAACGCCATGCCATGCCATGCCGTATACGCCCTGTCTGAAGCAACGATTAGGTTAAGGTTATTAACTTATAAGTTAGAAAATAAGATAAATGCATTCCGTTTACACCCTTCTTCGGCAAGAATTACTCTAAAATACTTTTTTTTTCCATATGTTAGTTTTAAGATAACGCTAGAAATTAATTCTAGGGGTATTTAAACATCTTGATTCAATTAATCGTAGACTAACCCTGGCCGGGTATCCTGGATATAAATAATAATTCATTCACTTATTCTTTTAGGCAATACATTAATTTCTTGAATACGACAAATCGAGTGCCCCCCCCGGTTAGGAACCAAAAATAATCAAATCAAATAATTTCGCTAAGGTTTATTCCCTTATCTATTAGACACTCGTTTCAGCCGCTAGATTTAAGTAGGCAAGACCAGTTAACGGGAGAAGAGATTATTGCAGCTTTAGGGACCAGAGCTACTCACTGTCCTTATCACTCCCCCCAGTGGCTCTCGCTCTCACCCCAACAGACACGACACTTAGCGTCATCTTCTCTCCTCAGCCAACGTTACTCTATGGCCCGGGAAAGGACAACAGTAACAAGGAGGGTATGATTCCATTCCAAGACATGAAACTCCAGCCCAGTCATGCGATCCGCGCGTGTCGCGTCATTGCATATGGCGAGTCCACGCGCTCGAAACTCGGCGGGGCGTCGTGGCGCTCAACCGGAGACTACTGTGTTACGATACATAATAAACTCTGTTCCGCATCACTATGTAGGTAGAGTCAAAGGCGCTTTTTTACGTGATTTTCCCTAGTATGCCTAATCCACTTTTCAATAAAGCATCCGATTATTTTTTTTTCTTATTTTGTTTTTTATAAGGAAGAGTTTAATTAGCGTGCAATAGTGTGGATGAAAATAATCCACTTGTCAATAAAGCAAGCGATTTTATTTTGTTTTTGTTTTTAATGAGGAATAATTTGATTAGCATGCATGGGCGTGGATAAAAATAAAGAAGCGCGTGTGTAATATCAACAATGTCCTTTCACTGAACCATGCGTGCTTCTCCGAATACATTCTATTCAATAATCATCAGTCCTAGACACTGCCATTCGACAGATCCGTCTTCGCATATCGCGCTTCACTTTGGACCATTGCGACGCGATACCCTGCGTGTATATATTCCTGACCGACGAATTAACCAAATTTTTGGAATGATTGACAGTAGAGTGTGTAAAATTACTGTGATTTACACCAAAATACCCTGTTTAATAATCCGTTATTGTATGAGTACCAGGTAGCACATTTTCCTGAATAATTGCATGAAATGTATTAGCATCCCGTTTTCTTCCTCGGTTATATTTTCGTTTCCTGAGCGCGCTTTCATCAATTTCTACAGCTTTACCGGGTCCCTCAATTTTTTTTTTTCATTTTTAAATAACCAGACTGAGCAATCTCCTGAGATCTGTTATAATTGCCCGTTATATAACCCCAGTTCTTGAATTTTAAGTTTCAAGAATATTCTGGAATGTATAACATCTGAGAAGCTACTTTTATACATAGTCCATTGCAAACCATTTTTTCCTTGAAAAAAAAAATAAATGGTTAAAAATTTCCTTGATTAAAAAACATAAAAAACGCATATTTCAACAGTTTAATGATCAACTGTGGAAAACTGAAGAAAATTAAATTTGTAATTTGAAAAACCTTGAAAAAACTTCAAAGTTGTATTCCGAAATCTTCAGAATTTGAGAAATTTTCATGAACTGCTGAATACATTCAAAAATGATTTAAAGTTTTTCTAAAACTTTGAAAAATTCTGCAAAATATAAAAATTTTCCTGAGTATCTTCCAGATTCTTTTTTTATCCTCATCTTGAAAAGAAGTGTGCATTTTTCAATACATTTTTCAGTATAGTAGGTGCTGAGATATCTACGCAGTACCATACGTTATTAAATTATCAAAAAATTGTATACAGAATTACATACAAAGTTGTAGTGCCGACTGGCTTCAATGAGGGACTTGATTTAAACGTACCAACGCAACATGAAACAGTAGCCTCCCCGGTTGAGCGCCACATCGCCTCACTGGGCAGCGAGCTCGAGTTCGAGCGCCTTACAATAGGAAGGGTCAGCTGAGCCGTCAGGTATTGCACGGTACCCTGACATCGCCTTTAACCCCCAAGACTGTCGAAAACGATCTTTATTGTTTAATATTGTTTGTTATAGAAAGATTCAGGGCCTGGCTGCAATAAGTTGGGGATTTAAAGATACTTGGAAGAGGGTAGGCCCCTGGCCACTTGGGTTTGACTAAGCGACGCAACACAGTCACATAATGACGGGCCTCACCATAGTTAAGTGCAATATATTATATCCTATTATATTACAGCCCGGCCCTCATTTAATATTTTGAGAGTGAATTGCAGTTTTCAAAAGATAATTTGGTGAAGTTTAGAATAAAACTGATGGATGATAAGTGGCATAAGTAACCAGCTGATGGACTACAATACGTACGACCAGATGACTACTGGTATTGAGTAACCAGTGAAGCTCACTCATTAAACCAGTGATAAAATTTCACTCAGTTAACGAGTAAAATCTCTCTAATTGCCAGTGACACACTTCTGGCTGTTTCAACCAGTGATATTACTGGAAATATAAAATAAATATAAAAAAAATAAATATAAAAAAATATACTGGAAATCAGTCAGATTTCACTGGTTTATTTTAAGAGAGAAAGGAGAGGCCCATTTCCAAATCTATAAAGAAAAAAGAGTCCTCTTGTTCTTCAATGCTGTTTTTCCTTTTAAAAAAGGCCTGTGATAGCAAGTAAGCAGTATATTCTGGTATACGGCAGTCGACAAGAACCTTAGCTGGCGAACCCTCTAGTGCAAAGATAAAGTGTGAATTTTTACTCCCCGAGGATGAAGATGAAATTCCAAATACCTCCACGGTAAGCGTAACGTTTTTATGTAACTTCATAATCTTTGGCTGCCGGATTAATACCATGGCCTTCTTCCCTCACTGCTGGACTTATACTATGCCCCCCCCCCATCCCCTTGCTGGATTAATAACGCGGCCTCCTTTCTCTCGCTTCTGGATGTATATCTGCGACTTCCTAACACCCTGTTGCTGGATTAATACCGCGGCCATCCCCACCCCTTACTTTACTGACTCTCATCCATTATGTTATCGTAGATGAAGCTTGGGAAACCACAGAAGCGTCCTTAAGCTTCCCAGAAGAGGCGAGGCCACAGGAAGAGTGTGACATATCACGCCGCTAAGACTGCAGGAGCAGCCGCACGAAGAGAGGCGGCTGCAAGAGAAGTTGACCCATATCGTCGATGTCGAGCCGTCCCCGCTTACCACCACCACGCCGTTTGCTGTACCAACTTGACGTCGCTCTACAGCCGAAGAAGCTACCGAGCCGATACGTTCCGGGGCCAATAAAGAAATCCTATAACTGGCCCTACAGAGCGTTCGGTGCACCACGTTTCGAGGTCAGAGACGTGGGACCCGATAACTAACAAACGCCTTGACACACTTTGAGGCGAGGGGCATACGGCTCTCGCAGCTCCCGTTCTGAAGCTGTATCTACATGGGTTCACGCTCGGCGTAAAATGCCGACTCCGTCTCTTTCTGTCTGGCGTTTTACTTGTGAAAGAAAGAGACGTAGTCGGCATGTTACGCTGAGCGCCCGCTAACATAGTCTCATGTAGATGCAGCTTCACAAAAAAAAATACATCGCCGCACGAAGACAAGATTCACACAGCAATAACCCCCTCACTGACCCCGGCCAGTACTAGAATTACTCAGAAGGTAAACAGAGATCGCGCCTCAGGACAGGTCCACAATGAAATTAGTAAAAGTCGACGTTCGAACGTATATGCATATTCGACGTCATACGGACGTTGTTGCCAACCACCGAACAGTTTTCTTGTTTTGCATTTTTCGTTTTCTCGCTGCAACCGATACACATGTACGTCTGAACCAGTTTAAAAGTCTACGTTTACAAACTTCATGGTGGACCTGCCCTCATCGGCCTTCCGTCGCGCCCCGACGCGCGGCCTCATGTACGATAGGCCAACAAGAGACCAGTAATGCCAATGTGGGCGCCTTTTCCTACTGTGCTTGCGTTCGGGCCGCGCACTGATTGGCCAGAGTTGGCGCGCGATTCAAAATTGGAATTAAAAACAATTCTTGTAATTTGAATAAATAATTATTGAAAAATGCACAAGAATGTATATAAATTGTACAACTTTTGATTTTAGACAAGAAAAAAATTTATAACACATATATTTATTGAATAACAGTCTATTCTCTTTGACTTCCGAAGAATCACTTATATTTCACAAAAAATCTGATTTCAGAAGAAATTTTTTGAAAAAGTAATTTAAAATAATTGTTTATAATGTTTTGAATATTTCTTATGTATTCTCATAAGAATTCATTTTAATCCCACTTTTTAATTGCGCGCCAAATGCGGCCAACCAGTGCGCGGCCCGGACGCAAGCGCAGTAGCAAAAGGCGCCCACATTGGCATCACTGCAAGAGACAACCGCCCGATCCACAGACCTGTGGCAGCACAGATTCTGCCGAGATTCGCCGTCCCGCAGGTGGATCATCATTGCTACACACGGCCCATCAAGCCTGCCAGACAGCACCATAAGAACCTTGTTCAGTCGCCGTTTTCGAAAAAGCTTTAGTTGTAATAATATAATAAACAACCAATACATCATAACAGTTTCTCATAATTAGCTACACCCCTTATATTCACGCTAAGTCTATTATTAAATGTCCATAGGTTAACCGTTTCCCATTTTTCATCATGGATGATTACTAACAGTAGATAAAATCCATAAAAGCGAATGAAAGTAAATGAGGCTACTAACCCCCCCCCCCCCTAGTCAGAAGAATGTTCTGCAGAGTATGCTACCCCTCGATACGTTTCTCATTAAACGGAAGAAGCGAAACAGACCCTAGTGACACTTGCCCCCCCTCTTCTAACTTCTGGATTAATACCGCGGCTCCCTACCACCTTTCTGGCCACCTGCTGCTAGATAATATAGCGGACTCCCCCCCCCGCTCCAAAGCACACTTGCGATCTTGTTCGTAGCACCGACCGCGTCACGCTCCATGCGCCCTCTCCCTAACTCCCAAGACACCCCCCTCTATTCACTGAGAACCCTCTCATCTTCCCCCCCCCTTTTCGCCCTTCCTCCGTCCGATCAAATCGAAGGGTATCAATAGCTTTACGATCCTAATAGACTCTTACCAAAATGATAGTACGTTTTTCATTAAGTCACAGTTGAATCTGGATTTAGCGCCGGTTTTGGGGCTGACCTTGACGTTGAATCCAGTCTCGGAACTATTTTGTTTCTCTCCTATTTCATCTCTCTCCTGTTTCTCTCTCTGTTTCGTCACGCCTGAGTGCACACAGCAAAATCCCCGGCAAACGCCTCGCATGTATCCCCACGGCGCGGTGTCAATTCTCGGAAGGGCATAATCGATGGGAGTTAAATCCGGGTTTCAGTGTATTGCTCAAAATGTTTACTGATTTGACATTTCTTGTTTGTATCTCTCCGATTTAATTTAATTTTAAAATTAAATGCTGAAAATATTGGAAATATTGAAATTACATTAAAATCTAATACACCAGACTCTTGTATGATGAACAGTATCGGGGGTTGCCCTAAAATAGCCTTTCCTGGTAAAAATACCCGTTAAGAATCGTTAGAATCTGTTTATAAGCCTTTAAGATTGCAGTTCGAGTTTTAAGTGGATTTAAAGAGGAATCGTGGAAATTAATGTGTTGTAATATGTTCCTAAGGGTATACTGGTTGCGCGGTTAATTTCGCAAAATATTTATAATGGGTTCTACGGGGAACCTAAGTGGAAATTATAATCCAAAATTACTTCTTGAACATTTCTTTAAAGGTATCTAATAGGAATTTAGTAGGGACATAATTCTAAGAGGATCTAAGCAGAACCTAAGTAGATCTTAAGACGAGAAATTATTTTTCGAAAAATTCTATTAAATGGATCTAATGAGCGTTCAATAGGACTACGTTTACTGAAAAAGTTATCAAGTATATACAGTGAAAACTCGCCTTTTGCCTGACCTTGAAACGAAACGATTCTTTTATTTCTGAGCTGGTGGGGGGCCTGCCCTTACCGCAATTCGGCAGTTTATTTTCATCAACGACGCTCATTGGCTGCCCCGTTCTTTTATCGATGCAACGCATTTCGCTACTCTTTCAGCCGAAAAGCGCGCGTGATTTGAAATCAATAATAATACAAATAAATACACTAAACATTCCTAGAACTGCTGGCCAACGCAGTTTCTCAGCGCGTAGGGCGAGAGACGATTGCGACTCTCGCCTCAGAAGCGCCGATTGCACGAGTAGTCAGTCGCGTATATTACGCAATATGACGCATTCCAAGTTAAAACGGTTCAAGCGGTCACGGCTTATTGCGCAGCTGTAAAATTCGCGGTCCGTTAGTCTGCATGCATGCATAAGTGTTTTTCAAGTATCTTTCAAGTGCTTTTGTTGGCATACGACAATTCGCCAAGTAAATATCAATATTATAGAATCAAAATACGACGCAAATATTTCGCGGAATTGTGAGTTTTGTGGCATGACGTCGGTAGGTGGAAATGCCAGCCGTCAGGAAGGTTAGTACATGGTGCTGCAACTGCATACGAGTTTTTGGATAAAATCTCCGAAATGTGAAGGTAAATTATAAAGGTCTGCATAGTAATCTTTTCAAGTGTAGAATGCATTTGCGCAATTCTGTTTCGTCATCTTTTTATCGGTTGAAGACCTTTCAGTTTCACGAAATACAAGCAACTGTCCGAAATTTGAGGTTAGAGTACCACCCACCTGACATTTAGGATATTTTATTTTATTTCGTGAAACTGAAAGGTCGTGAATCGAAAAAAGAATGGAACATAACTGAGAAAATAGATTCTACACTTGAGAAATATTTCTATTTGTACATTTATGTCTTTTGCGTTTATAATATTTTCTCGAAAACGTCGTGCGACGTATTCCCATGACGTCGTGAAACAATACTCAATGCAAGGTTTCCCGCTCTTCGGGCCTCTTTTTTCATTGGTCAGTCACAGACGCGGAGGAGAGTGTACAGGGACCATGGTGGGAATTGACGGAACTGCGCAATTTGAAATAACCGTATACGGGGGGCTTGAAGTAATGGCGTCTCGAAGTAATGGAGACTTTACTGTATTTTCAATCCGGTCGGTTCGGTGGAAACCTTTGCCCGTAGTCGGTCTCTAGTGGAATGTCAACGAACAAGAGATTATATCACAGCTATCACTATTTTTATTAAAAATAACTTAATGTTTTGCTGGATATGTTTAAAGGTAATTTTTCCAGTACATAGAATACCACAGACGCGAACCAACATGTTTTCCCATCTTCAAATGTTTTGATTTTTATACAAAGCTGCGGTCGGCTTTGCCCTCCGGTGTGGGGCAAAGCCGACGAAATACAGCTTGTTAGAAATAATTGAATTATTAAATCATTGTTTTATTCATGTAATTAATACTTATAGAAATATGATATACAATAATTTAGGACTCGAAATGAAAAAAATGGATGAAATCTACATCTCATTAACTTTAAAAAAATCATTGACTGTTAACTGGTCGGCGATGCCCCTCCTTACCCTAAATAAAATAACTTTTAATAAATATTTCATTTCGTCTTGATATTGTATTATATCTTCGTGACATTTTTTTATTGGAATTTTGTAAATGATGTACTTCAATTAAGTTTATTCATTTAAGCTTCAGATTTAGATAAATTACATATTTACATTTATTTTTAGCCACATGGGCATTGAGCAATCGCTGTATTTTTTAGCTATAAGAACACTGCAAATAGTTTTACATCATGTACGCATCTAATTTTAGTTCTAAATTATTCAAGTTTTAAATTGTTCAATTAAGAACGCTTCCAATTTATAATTGTTTATTATTATAAGTTTTCAATCAGAAACTGTTCTATTCATATATCTAATTCATATAACTCAATTTCTCTGGTACTAATTAAATTACGCCCCCCCCCCACACTTTAAACTTTCGACTCCTAAAGAATGAAACATTAGAGCCTTTCTTGACTTCGTTTCAATCTACAGGCCCTACTTCAAATCTTTACAAGCTACGGCCTTCTAATTCAAAAACCTACTGTGACGCCTACATTTGTCTAACTCAAGATCCTACTTCATTTTAGCCTATATTCCTCGAACTGAAGACTCTACTTTGACGCTTTATAAACTTTATGATAATACACTAACAAATATTCGTTACTCAGGTTAAATAATTTATTGAACATCTTAATGACTGCAGTTATATTCAATAAACAAAAATATTTATATAGTTCAAGGTTCAATCCAATTTTTATACATTATTTATGCATAAATAAACACTTCTTTGCAATGCTCAATTACAGAAAAATATTTTCTTTGAACTGAAAATGCCGAAAATTTGTTTGAAAATAATTTTTACCATGGAAAATTACCAAATATTGTCAATTACTGCGTTGTTATGAAACTTTTTATGAATAATAAATGAAATTGTGTATATTTTACAGGCATGTAGGTATTAATTGTCTCATAAAATAAATTTATAATTAGTTTCGAAGTGATTGAAAATCAAAAAAAATTATAAGAATAACATATTTTTTATCGTTAGCAACAAATATTATACATAAATGATAGTAAGCTGATTGTTCTCGAATTTTTTAATAGAGTAATACGGTTAATATGTTTGCAGCATGTTTTCCTAGAAAAAATCATTTTTTCCCAGGAACAGTACCGCTTTTTTCAATTGTTCAATCATTTTTGTTACCGAGTAATAATAATTTAGTATCATTTTATTCAGTAGAAAAAAGCATTTCTTTCCATGAGAAAATGTTTCTGTTTTAATCTTATTATAATATTTGTTGGAAAATAAGAAAAGAAAAACTTATGAAAAATAATTCATTACTCATCTCGAATTTCGGGACGATAAGACACTTCTTTATAGAAACAGTAATATTATTGTCAATATTAACTTATTTCACGATAAATATTATTCTCATAGAAATTTTGAGACTTTTCAGTTGAGAACAAATGTGTTCTGTGGTTGAGGATCGCGCAAATAAGTATTTCTATATAAGTATGTATATCATTTATTTATAATAATTAGGTTGTATCTTAAACTAAATAGTTGTATTTTTTAAAATGTAATTGCATTCATTATGATGCCGAATGAGTTTTTTAAAGTCTTTGCTTGATAAAGCGGTATAAAAAAAATATTGTTGAAGTCGCCGCTTTTGACATCATATTCGTTTAAATAATAAGTTACACAGAATCAAATTTGAATATCTAGCCTCAAGTGCTTCTGGGGCGTGTAACAATGAATTTGTCTAAAAAACGTAAAACATTCGTATTGAACTCTTCAAAAATAGTTTCAAATATTTAACAGCAAAAAAAAGTTTTAAAAAGTCATTATTCAAATAATTGTTTCGTCTTTAAAAAGCTTTTGTACCTTGAAGCAGTTCAGAATATTTGTAACGGTAAAAATAAAAATATTCATTCAGAATGGGAGACAAATATTTATAGTACGCTACTGAATGACCTTTCGTAAATTCATAACCAAAAGGGTTACATATATATCTTAAGAATGTAGCTATTACGTGAAACAAGTGCGAATCGAAGGAAAATCGATAATTGCGTGCGCATTCATTAATGCAAAAGAGGGGATGAAAGAGTCCGATGAATGGAGAGACCCACTCGATAGAGGACTGATCAAGGAAGATAACTCTGCGCTCGATACCACCAACGACAGGTGCTTTTGCCAGGACGGGCTCCTTCCGTTTTGCTACCAGCTCCAATTTGGTGACAGGTCGTAGTTAGATGCGAAGCTTACTTATAATTACATGTTTCAGGAAATGTCCAGGAGGACCAAAGTGCTTAAAACGATTGGGTAATTCATTTCAAAGCTTTTCGCTTTTAAGGCCCCACATTTTTCTTTTCATAACGTTAAATTATTTGGAGTTGAAATCTTAATCTTTGCCGCTAACAAAATTTTTTATTTCAGATTTAATACTCTCTCAGGATTGGTGCCGATGTATATATTCGGGACCAATTTCCTGAACAGAGAAAATTAAATCCGTCGAAAAATCAATGGTTGTAGACACGTTTCTATAACTTAGATTTAGCGATACAGTTGAATCTACAATCATCAACTAAATTGGATAAAAAAATGAATAATTGTTAAAGATAAATTATATAATAGCTCAATAATTTTACGTATGTAATACTATGTTATGCATGTAACGCACGTAAATTATACTTGAGCATCAACATTTTGGAGGAATATTCGCAAGAGACCTCAACCGACTTAGATGAAATAAAATAGAATAATCGAGTTTCGCTTGCATTATTCTTAACCAATTTTTAACATAACAAATACATACAATTTTTCTGTCTGCTAACAGAAATATCATCAAGTTCGCCACCGAGAACAAGGGACTTCCTGCGATGTGTTGGGGTGCC
>JAABKJ010004759.1:0-23933 GCA_011634705.1 Andricus grossulariae
ATACGCCAATACAATTTGTCCTTGATAAATTACCCAAATGTTCCAAAAGAATTACCGAAGTGTTCTAAAATAATTACCGAACTGTTCCAAAATAATTACCGAACTAATCATCATAGAATTCACAGTCTTTTCCCGATAACCCTTCGCTTTTTTTTTCAAATTCCCATTTTTCCCATATTCTCTTTCAGTATACGATATTTGACAATAAAATTGTTCAGTGCTACGTAACATGTTCCATGTTCAAATTATACGCCAATACAATTTGTCCTTGATAAATTACCCAAATGTTCCAAAAGAATTACCGAAGTGTTCTAAAATAATTACTGAACTGTTCCAAAATAATCACCGAACTAATCATAATAGAATTCACAATCTTTCCCCGATTCCGTTATGTGTGTGGAGGGGGGGCCTACACACACATAACAGGCCAAAAAAAAGCGACTCCCCCCCTTTAATGTTACGTAATATGTGAACGCTCCCTTAGATGAATTTTCAAAAGTTAAAATAATTATAATAGATACTTCTGCAAATTAAAAGAAAAATTTCACTACTAGCGGTAGCATACCCTAATTTTGAATAGAATCATTTTGTAGATATGAAACGAACAATTGTATTGTCAAACATAGTATACTGAAAGAGAATAAGGGGAAAAGGAAAATTTGAAGAAAAAAAGAAACGAAAGGGAATTGGAGAAAGACTGTGAATTATATTATGATTAGTTCGGTCATTATTTTAGAACAGTTCAGGAATTATTTAGGAACAGTTCAGTAATTCTTTTAGAACAGTTCAGTAATTCTTTTGGAACAGTTCGGTAATTCTTTCGGAACAGGCCGGTAATTTCTCAAGGACAAATTGTATGCGTGTATAACTTGAACATGGAACTCAGGGTTTCCAAAAAGGGGTAGCGGGTGTTAGGGTGTTTTCTTCCCTGCAATTTGAACCCCTTAAGTTGGGGGTGGCAAATAACGGTTGGCAGATTCGATGCGTACATCCGCACGAAGCAATTGAACGGCGAATGATTCAATTTGTCAGACCAATGAGTTTGTCAGGTGCCACTCCACAGCTCCCGGCAGCGCCTCTATCTGCTGGTGGTACTCTCGAATTGGATTTGATTTAACGTTGCGCGTATTGCCACGCATTACACACTAGAAATATCGCAAATCTCTCGCACGGCATCCAATTACTTGTTTCTCGAAACAATGCGCGGAGTGCGAGCGAGTGACGAGCGACGCATTCGTGGCACCACGTTTTCAACATAATGGAGAACGCTGTATCAACGCGGGGCGTTTCCGTTTCCGCGATTCTACGCAGACACGTACGCACGCGCCCACGTAAATGTACTTTGCACACAAACACGTTTTGTACCCTGGAAAAACAGTTTTTTCATCATTCTTTTTATTTTTATTTTCTCCTTTCAGAGACTCTTCTCTTGTATTTGAAAGCGCTTTTCGGTTATCGCTGCTGAATCAAGTCACGAATTCTTTAGGAGAAAAAGAAATTTTCAATAAAAAAAAAGAATGTTCAGCAGAACAGTTACATTTTTAATCGTAAAAGATTAATTCTCAACAAAAAATATAATAGTTGAGATTTCAAAACAAAAAAAAATTAAATTTTAAATAAAAAAAAACAGTCCAATTGAAGCAAAAAAGATGAGTTGACAAAAAATGTAATAATTACATTTCTAGTTAAAAAAATTTTGAACTAGAAGGAACGAATTAGAAACAAAACAATTGGTTTTCAGCAGAAGATGGGAAGTGTCAACTAAAATTTTCAATAAAAAAACATTAGTTCTCAAAAAAAAGCATAATGGTTAATATTTCATTTAAAAAAATTAATATTACATCAAAAACAGTAAAATTTTACCAAAAAATTGGAATTCTCAACGAAAAATGTAATGGTTCAAAAAAATTAATTTTAAATGAGAAGAAACGATTTTTTTTTAAACAGTTTAATTTTCAACGAAAGAAGTGAATTTTAAGCTAAAATGATCTATATTCAACCGAAGAAATGAATTTTTAGCAAAGTAGTGTAACTTTAAATCAAATTGTTGAATTTTCAGCAAAAAAAAAAAAGATTCGACCAGAAGAGATGTATCAGAGAAAAATATGAATTATTTTTGAAAAATGTAGTTTTCAATCAAAAAACATTAGTTCTCAATAAAAAATATATTGATTTAAATTTCACCGAAAAAGATATTTTAATTTTCAATACAAAAAAGGTGAATTTGACCAAGAAAGATGAATTCTTAACGACAAATGTAACAGCAAAATTATCAGTTTAAAAAAAGTCATTTTTAACCAGAAGGAACGAATTTTCGGCAGTCAATTTTCAACCAAAGAAGTGAATTTTAAATTAAAATGATCTATCTAAAACCAAAGTAATGCATTTTTAACAATGCTGTAACTCAATTTTGAAGCCAAAAAGAAGAATTTCCTACAAAACAGGTGAAATTTCAACTCAAAACTACAAATTATTTACGAAAAAGTAAATTTTAAAATAAATAGTTTAATTTTAATATAAAAGCGATAAATTTTTAGCTAGAAATAGAATATGTTAATTTATAGTTCAAAAAATTGATCTTCAACAAAGAAAGGTGTTTTTAATAAAATTGTGAAAGTCTCAACCAACAAGTTTTTTTTTAATTATATAAGATTTTCCGAAATTTTTGAAAAAATCGAGTCTTTTCGAAAGATTTCTGAAATAATTTTTTAATGAATCGAATTTATCTTAAAATGTTGAGAAATCGTTCAAAATGTAAAAACATTGCCTCATAATCTTCTAAATTTCCTCAGGAATTTAAAGAAAATTTGTCTATGCTGTTGAAACATTTCGAAATTCTTTTAAAGATGTTAAGGTTTTTTTTTAGAAATCTTTGAAAATCTAAATTTCGAAAAATCTTTTAGAGTTCAAAATTCTTTTTGAATAACTTCAATTCTTCTAAATAGTTCTTGAATTTACTCGAGTTTCCAACAAAAAGTTGATCTTATCAAATGAAACATCTTGCTTCAAAATCTTCTACACTCTTTTTCGAGATGTTAGGAAATCGTTCGAAATGTTCAAAAACTTTTTTTAATTTTCTCCCACAGCTCATTTTGAAAAATGAAAAATCAGTTGAAATTTTCACACGAATCTTAAGAAAATTCTCTTTCTAGTCTTTTCAGACCTTCTAATCTTTGAAAATTATTCAAATTTTTCCTGATTTTTGTTTAATTCTGCAAAATTGGAAAAATTGCGTTAAAATATTAGAGATTCGTCTTTGATAATTTTAGAAATCTTTTTAAATCTTTTTAAATAATCTCTTTAAATTACTTTTTCAAAATGAAAAATCATTTTAATTTTTCTTAGGAACCTAAAAAAAATTTTTCATCGCGCCTCTATTGAAACTTCGATTTTCGATACCCGTAAAGCGGGTTGTTCAACAACTTCGGTGTCAAACCCTAAGGCTGAAACAAAATGTTTTTTTTCTTTAAATTTTCTATAGGGATAATATTGAATTTAACTTTTCTTTAAAGTAGTTACTGAGAGCCTTTTTGTTTAAGTTATTATTTTTTTAACATTTAAAAAATTTTTCTTATTGATGTTCATTTATTATTTGTTTATACTTAAAAAATCAAAGAAAAGCTAAAAATTTCAGAGTATCTTTTTATTTTATTTGCCTAGAATAATTATCATCAGTGAAGGTATTTATTAACATTAATAAATTGTTTAAGAAATTATATCTAGTAACTTGCAAGAATTATTACCTCAGTAAGTTAAAAGTGGATCAAAAGTTAAAAAATTTCAAAAAAAGCTGCAACTTTTTAGTATTATTCAAAGAGAATATCAGCGAAAATAATAATACATTGTTTACAAAACTATTTTTGTTAACTAAAATTCATTATCAGCTTACCTAAATTCAAACGTGGACAAAAAGTGAAAATTTTAGGAAAAAAACCCAACTCTTCAGCATCATTCAAAGAGAATATTAATAAAAATAATAATAAATTGCTTGAAACATTATTTTTATTAATATGATTTAATTGTTACCTTACCTTAATTGATAAGTAGACACAAAGTAGAAAACAGTAGAAAAAACTGTAACTATCCAGCAGTACTGTAGGAGAAGATAATTATAAACAATAATAATTTCTTTAAACAATTATGTTTATCAAATTGCATTAATTTTGACCTCACTCTAAGTGTAAACTGGACAAGAAATTACAAATTTCAGAAAAACCCGTCACTTTCTAGCAGCATTAAAAAAGAATACTATTAAAAATAATAATAAGTTTTTTAAACAATAAGTGTTGTTACAATTAATTCATTATCACCTTACTTTAAGTGGAAAGTACAAAAATTTAAAAATTTCGGAAGAAGCCTCATGTTTCTACCATTATTCAAAGAGAATATTGTGGAAAATTAATTATAAATTGTTTTAATAATTATATTTTTGAACTTGAATAATTACTACCTTTCTCTGAATAAAAAGTGGACAAAAAGTGAATTAAAAAGAAAATAATTTTTTTTTCTCTAAATTTAATTAAGTGTATCGCTTATCGTTGAATAATTAAATGTTATACAAATTTTTAAAATAATAAATATTTGTATTTCCATCATTTTTGCAGAATGAATTCTCATGGAAATAAAGTAACCAGTAATAACCAATTTGAACAAATTTATTAAAAAAAAATCATTTAAAAAATTCGTGTTCCATTAAAATAATTGTTAATAAGCGACACGCTTAACCAAATTTAGAAATGTATTAGATTTGCTATCGCATTTCCACCAAAATATACAATTAGTCTCAATAAATTGTTTAAATAATTGAAAAATGGTTTTAGCATAAAATGAATGATAGTTGAAGTTTCAAAGAAACAGTTTAATTTTTAACAAAATAATTTCCTTTTCTACCAAAATAGTTTAATTTTTAACCAAAAATATGAATTTTAAGCAAAAACGTTAATTTACGATCAAATAGTTGAATTTTCTTCTAAAATGATGAATCTTCATTAAAAAAAGTGATTTTTGTACAAAGTAGTTGAACTTCAAACCAAGTAGTTGATTTCCCAACAACAACAAAAATGATTTGTAGCTAAATATGACATTTTTAATATTTTACTAAAAAAATAATTTAATTCAAATTTAAAAATAGTTCAATTTTAGCAAAAAAGGTAAATTATTAACAAAATACATCACTTTTCAACCAGTTATTAGAGTTTTCAACATAAATATAATAATTTCCAATCAATTAGTTGAATTTCATCGTAAAAAAAAATTTTCAACCAAAAATGGAATAGTCAAATTTTCATTTAAAAAAAATCACTAGAGGGTACGAAGATATTTTTAAATAAAAATCAAAAGAAGTTTCAACAGAACAGATAATTTTCTATCAAAAAGATAAATCCTTAATAAAAAAAATGAATTTTTAATACAGGAGTTAAATTTTTAACTAAGTAGTTTAATTTTCCACCAAAAATATAAAAGCAGACTTTTCAATCTAAAAAAGTTACGTTTAACCAAGAATAGTTTTATTTGCTGAACCAAAAATGGGATTGTTAAATTTTTAGCGAAGAAAATTAATTCTCAACCAGAAAAGGAATTTTTGGCAAAAAAGTTAAATTTTCAACTAAAGAGATAAATTTCCAACCAGAAAGTTAATTTTTAATGAAGAAGATAAATTTTGTACAAAAATGATGAATTATTAACGAAATACATAAATTGTCAACCAATTACTCGAGTTTCAAAAAAATAATAATAATAATAATGTTCAACCAAGTAGTTGAATTTCATTCTAGAAAATAATAAATTTTCAACCAAAAATGGAATAGTCAAATTTTCATTCGAAGAAAAATCACTAGATGGTAGGAAGATATGTCGGATATTTTATTATTCTGGAATTTTCGAATTCGGTGATATTATAAACTGTTGTCAATTTTATTATCCTGGAATTTCTCAATTCGGGATTTTTATATTTCGGCAATTTTATCATTTCGGTAATTTTATTATTTGGCTTTTTTCCAATTTCGGAAATTTTAATATTTGGGAATTTTTTAATTCGGGAATTTGACAGTGTTGAAAATGTTATTTTTCGGGATTTTCCAATTGGCCCGAATTTTCTGGTGGGGATACTGCAAAGTCTCGAAAAATAAAATTCCCGACATTGTAAAATTCCTGAATAATTAAATTGCCGGCAGAAAATTACTAAACTATAAAATATCCAAACTAGAAAAATCCTGAATTATACAATTTCGGAATTTAAACGATTAAAAAATTGTTTTTTAAAAAATATAATTTATTTATTGCAAGTATGATAATCAAATATTTTTGCCAGAGAAAATTGTTTATTGTTTAAAGTTTTTAAAAATTATTGTTTGAATTTGAAACAATAATTCAGAAAATATATTTCTAGGTGAATATTTTTGTTTGATATCGTGCATAATATTCTTTAAAAATGCAAAAAACGTTCTCGTAAATCGAAATTTTAATTTAAAAAGAAAAATGAAAAACATATTTCAAGATAAATCAGTGCTGAATTACATCCTGTACACTTTGTTGAGAAAATGTTATTAGGTAAACAGAAAATTTAAGCAGAAATTTTTGTCCGTTTGAGGCGGACATGTTCTCAATTTTTTTTCAAACAACTTTTATACAATTATTGTTATTTCAAATTGAAACAACAATTTAAAAACTTGCAAACGAAGAAAAAATTTGTATTTGATGAAAATATTTGATTATTATAGTTTTAATAAAAAAACAATAGTTATTAAATACAATTGTTTATATTCGGGAATTTTCTGGTTTGAATATTTGATATAATTCGGGAATTTTAATATTCAGTAATATTATAAACTGTCAAAAATTGTATAATTCGGCAATTTTCAAATTCGGTAATATTATAAACTCTCGAGAATTTTATTAAATGGGTATTTACCAATTTAGGATTTTTATATTTCTGCAATTCTATAATGTTTGGAATTTTATTATATGAGAATTTTTCAATCCGGGAATTTTAAAGTGTCGGGGATTTTATTTTTCAGGATTTTTCAGTCTCTTCGAATTTTCTAGTGTCGGATATTTTATAATTCGGCAATCATCAGTCGCGAGTTTCATTATTCGGAAATTTTCAAATTCGATAATATTATAAACTTTTCGTTAATTTTTTTTATTCGGGAATTTTCCAATTGGGAATTTTTATATTTGGCAATTTTAGAATTTCGGGAATGATCTATTTTTAATTTTTTTCGGGAATTCTGCAGTGTCGGAAATTTTATTTTTCGGGATTTTTCAGTCGTCCCCAAAACACGCAAAAAGCGAACAAAACATAGAAGCTTGAATGTGGATAGAATGAATGAATCGTAGATTATTATAGAATAATAATAATTTTGTTATTTTTGTTTAATTAATAATCAATGTCCTCAAATGAAAAAAAAATATCGCATACAATTTTTTTTGTGGGGGTGGCCCAAAAATGTTTATTCTAAATGTTAAAATGTTAAAATAAGTGTAAAGAAATATTGAAAATAGGGTCACGTAATATGTAGACTCTGTCACATACTATTTTGAAAAAAGACAAAAACGAAAAATAAAGGATGAAATAAAATAGCTTCTGTTTCTTCGATATTCGCCAATCCCGACTTAATTAAAAGGCTTATCCCTTTCGGAATTCAAATCCTTCTCGCGACATATTCCCTTGCTCGAGCTCAGTAGCAGAAAAATATATCAGAGGCGGATTAAGAGGATCTAAGCTTTAGAAAAAGGTTCGGTAAGGCGGGTTTGTGGGTACGCAGAACGTGCCCAAATAAATTCTAATGTGGCGGGCATTATAATTGCGCGGTTTATACGTACATACCTCCGTATATAGCCCCGGCAAGGCAAGGGGCTTCGGAGTCCAAATTAGCGACGATCATTATTTATGTTGGCCGAGGAAAAGGGGTTAAAACGGCCACTCGTTCCTGCGGTTGTACTCCTGAACGCCGAAGACAAAGGGTAGTTACGGGTTTTAAGTGTACCCTGCCCCACGAATTATTCCTCCCAATATATTAGGTATCGAATTACGAGACCCCGGGGATGATTTTCTCACTGCCTACTTATCTCTCGTTCTCGTTTCCAAAACGGGTTCAGTACCAAGGGACCCACATGTTGAAAAGGACACGATTTAATTAATTATAGTCGATGATATAAATATAGGGGAAAAGTACGAGGTGGATGGAAAAACTTTTCAAGTCATGATATTGATAACTGATGCCATCAGGTGAATTATATTAGCAGTGGCGTCCTATTTTCCAATGTCCCCTTTGCTATTTTCCCACGCCCCTTTTTATTTCCCACGCCCCTTTCCTATTTTCAAGCACCCTTTAACCATTGTACCGCGTTCATTTTCCATTCGGCCATACCACGTTGCTATTTTTCATGCCCTCTTCTTATTTTCTCACGCCCATTTCTATTTTTCCGCGTCCATGTACTATTTCCCACGCCCCTTTCCTATTTTCAAGCACCCTTTTTCCATCTTACCACGTTCGTTTTTCATTTGATCATACCTCGTTGCTATTTGTCATGCCCTTTTCCTATTTCCTTGCGCCCATTCCTATTTTTCCACGTCCATGTACTATTTCCCACGCCCCTTTCCTATTTTCAAGCACCCTTTTACATCGTACCGCGTTCATTTTTCAGTTAACCATACCCCTTTGCTATTTTTCATGCCCCTTTCCTATTCCCTCACGCCCACTCCTATTTTTCTGCGTCCATGTACTATTCGCCACGCCCGTTCATATTTTCTCACGCTCATTCCTATTTTCCCACGCCCATTTCCTATTTCCTCACGCTCGTTTCTATTACCCACGTCCCTTTCCTATTTTCTTACGCCTCTTACTGATTTGGCCACGCCACTTTCCTATTTGGCCACGTTTTTAACATTCAAAAATGATAATCATTAGTAGCGACTATCACCATTAGCAATTCAGAAATAGCAACTTAGTGGTAAAAAGACTGATTGTAAAACTCGTTTTTAATATCACTACTCATAAAAAATTACTCGAAAAACTTCTACTGGTTTTACCTATGTGAAACGTATAAATTATAACAAGATTTGTATTTTCTTAAAAAAAAAAAAATGGGATGATTAAATTTGGACCGTGTGAAGAAGAAAAGTAGAAAAATAATTTTCCTTGTTCACCAACTGCACCCACCTCCTTGTTTTGCCTCACTTCTCCTATTTCCCCTCACTCTTTACACTTTTCCTCCCCTCATTACTCCAACTTCCCCTAGATTTCCTTACTTCTCCTTCTTTCTCTCACCTCATTCCCCCACTTTCCCTCCCATTGTTCCCCTACTTTCCCTCCCATTATTTCCTTTCCCCTTACTTACTGTACTTCCTCTTCCTTTATTTCACTTATTTTCTCTACTCCTGCCCAATAATTGCCTTCACTTTCTCTACTACCCCTGCTCTCATCTTCCGTCAATTCCCATACTCCCTCGTCCCTAATTTCCCCTAATTTGCCTTACTTCCTTTTCCCCTACTTCCTTTCCCACAATGTCACCTCACTTTCCCTTCTTAAAAAAAAGCTCTACGGACGGACAGACACTTAATCGAAACTATAACGGTTTCTGTCCTGGGCTACGAGAGGTTACGTGTTAAGGGAAGCAATAGAACGAGAGAAAAATATGGTTAGGCAAATTAAAAAATCCTGAAATTTTGAAGAGAAACTGCAAAGGGGAAAGGGATGCAGATGCGCATCAGCTTGTGCGCGGGAGCTTATTGATAAAGAGAGGAGGGAGAACGTGGGATGTTCGAAATTGGAGGAAGAGAAGTATAAAATGAGGCTGAAATGAAGTGTGTAAGTGAGGGGTAGAGATTGGCAGGGAATAGAGGAAGAGATGGCGGCAATGCGAGGAGAGGAAAGATGGAAAATAATCGCTAATTCAAGGTAAAATAGCTGGTACAGAATGGATAAGTGGAAGGGGGAACCAGCGAACCTGGAAAAAATAGAGAGAAAAGAAAAATATAATAGACTAACGAGATTCAAAATGGGAAAGGGTTTAAGAGCATGTAGGTATTAGATGAATGAAGGAGAAAACTTCTGTAGAGTTTGTAGGTATGAGCCAGAATCGTGGTTGCATGAATTAGAGAGGTGCACAAGCGACATAGGGAAAGAGAAGAGCCTGGAAGAGAGAGAGCAAGGAAGATTTTGAATGGAAGTTATGAGGAGGAAGAATAGATGAAGAAGCTGGAAGATCTGAGAAAGAGAGAGAGCTGGTGGTAAAGGGTAGAGAATAGCCAAAAAAATACACCTGGAGAAGGAGAATAAGGAAGTAGTGTTACGGAATAGAGTTACAATTATTATAAAGGTAGTGGGAAGAAAGAACAGAAGCCCAGGGTAGAGTCGCAAGCAATAAGGATTAATAATAGTATAATTCAGACAATATATAGCAAATAGGTAGTAAGGTAGTATGAATGTGCAAGAATCGTGATTACATGAGTTAGATACGTACACAAGTGATGAAGGGGGAGAGGCGAGTACAGAAAGAGAGTAAAGAAGATTTTGAATACAAGTGATGAGGAGAAAGAATAGATGGAGAAGCTGGAAGATCTGAGAAAGAGAGAGAGAGCTGGTTGTACAGAGTAGGGAATAGACAAAAAATGATTCCTAGAGAAGGAGAATAATTAAGTAGTGTGGCGCAATAGAGCCACAATTTTTAGACTGGTAGTGGGAAGAAGGAACAGAAGCCCAGGGCAGGGTTGCAAGCAACAAGGATTAATAATAGTATAATTGAGACAATATGTAGCAAATAGGTAGTAAGGTAGTATGAATGTGCAAGAATCGTGGTTACATGAATTAGAGAGGTGCAGAAGCAACCAAGGGGGGAGCGTAGAACATGGAACAGAAAGTAAAGAAGATTTTGAATAAAAGTGATGAGGAGGAAGAATAGATGAAGAAGCTGGAAGATCTGAGAAAGAAAAAGATAGTTGCACACGGTAGGAAATAGCGAAACAATGATTCCTAAAAAAGGAGAATAAGGAAATAGTGTTGCGGAATAAAGTCAAAGTTTTCAGACTTGTAGTCGTAAGATGAAACGCAAGACCAGGACAGGATCGCAAGCATGAAGGATTAGGAATAGTATAATTTAGACGATATGTAGCAAATAAGTAGTGAGGTAACATGGATGCGCAAGAATCGTGGTTGCATGACTTAGAGACGTACACGAGTGACGAAGGGGGAAAGGCGAGTATGGAAAGAGAGTAAAGAAGATTTTGAATGCAAATGATGAGGAGGAAGAATAGATTAAGAAGCTGGGCGGGGATAGGCAGAGGAAGAGGGAGAGGGAGAGGGAGAGGGAGAGCTGGTTGCACAGGCTAGAAAATAGCAAAAAAATGACTCCTGGACACATTTAATGGTATTGTAAAGACTCTCAATCCCGTAGAAGGGAAAGAGTATAAAAAAATAAAGATTGAGTCTATTGGAATTAATCATGATTGTCTATAGCAAATTGACTCCGGATATGTTGCTCGAGTGGGTAGAATGGAGAGTACAGAGGTCTACAATGATGCAGGCAGGGATTGGACGATATTCACGCATGTGGTGCATCGGTTAGCTGTTCACTGTTCGCTGTTGAACGGTGTATTGCATCGGTGGTACAGAGATATGTATAGCGATAGGGGATAGGATACATATAATTACCGGGGACTGTGCTCCATTTCACACATCACGCACCGTGTGATCGCGTCACACGCCTGACGCCTCGCCGCGGCTCTATGCACCGCGACGCAATTCGCAATTCTATACTCACTGAATCGATTTCGATTTCATTGCGGAAGGCCGCACATTGTCTACTCTCTGCCGAATTCCATCAAATCGTCACATTATCCACGATAGATCGATTTCATGAAGTTCTGTTTCACAACAAACATTTTTTTTAAATTTTATTCAATCTGCATCGAAAGCATGTCTTTCAGTGCATGCAAAGTGTGCGTAAAGTGGTGGTTTTCCAGCCTGAGACGAAGCGGGTGGAAAGTAGCTTTTTTTTAACACTTCTTCAGTTTTCGGGCGAAAAAAGGGGCCCGACTTTACTCCAGCTCGCTAAAAAAATCTGTGAATTGTTCAATAAAAATAATCTAAGTGCTTAAACCTTTCTGTATTTAACAATATGATCTCATTTATTCTAACAAATTTGTGTCAATAGTTAGAAAGCGAAACATCCCAGAAAACTGGATTTTTCGGCCTGCTTTTTCAAGCGTCGACTTTCATCTGTTTTCAGAACGAAGTCGAAGTTAGAAAAAATCGGAAAAAAGGAACAGATATTTTTTTAACATTCTTTGATGACATACATTTTTCAAAATTATGATATATTCGATAATTTACCTTTCACAGGGATTTACTTACAAATACTTTATCCTGAGAACAAATGCAGATAGGAAGATCTCTAATGGCTCCTAATGTGCAGTTTTGTGATGCGAGTGGAGTTTAATAGTTAACTTTGTGATCAGGTTATTCTTACACAAGAAATATCGTTTGGCATATAAAAGTCAGAAGTATTCAAAATAATATTTCTTGCGCAAGAATGATTTGATCATAAATTGAATTATTGACATGCACTCGCATCATAAACCTGCACATTTGGAGGCATTAAACCAAAGATTTTGAGGGTCTTGACAGGATTTTAAGAAATTTCACAAGTTAAGAAGGGTTTTATTGAATCTTGAAGGAAATCAGGGGCTTTCAAAGATTTTTTGGGATTTGAAAGGTCTTTTTTTCTGTTAATATGAATAAACGATAAGTATTTCGCTAATTCAAATCAGTATGTGGGATCAACGAAATTATGCTGTTTATTATTGAAATTTTACTGATTAACAGCTAAATCTCGTTAATTTTTCAGTTTATATACAGATTTCAAGAAATCAAGAGACACGAAAGAAGGATATTATGTAAAACATATTTTATTTTTCAATTGAATATACAAAATAAGGTTCCACATACTTTTCTTTCACGAGTATTAATCGCTTTTTTAATCTTTGGAAAAGCCCTTCTTAATTTTTCTCAGTAAAGTAAGAAATATTTTCTGAAAGTTTTATAATTTGAAAAAAAGCAGATAAAGATTTTTCAGTGTTGTATGTGACTACTGTCCTATTACTTGAATTACTTATTATGATTGAATTTCATCTCGAGTAAAAACCAGTTCCATGTGGATAACATTGAGAAAGCAAAAATTTTCAAGTCCAATTCAGGACAAAACTACTGAAAAGCATCCATTCAATTTTCATCGGAATTTTCGCAAGTATTGGTAGGACTTTTGCAGTACAAACATATCGAAAAATTCCCACATTATTGTTATTTTTGGTTTTGTGCAGGACTTTTTGAGAACAAAAAAACCGCAAAAGTCCCACTTAATTTGATTTTGAACCAGTTGTTTTTAGGGCAACAGTAGCAGGAAAGCCCCACTTAATTTGTGTTCAAAAATTTTTTAGTACAAGAGTACTGGAAAAAAGTCCTACTTCATTTTCATTAAATTCTTACGAGTCTGTTATAATTTTTGGGGAAAAAATGCCAAAAAATTTATGTCTTATCTTTTTCAAAATCTTAAGAAGTGCATGTTCCAGAAAAGTACGTCTCAAATAGATATTGTAAATTAGGAAAAGCATTCTAAATATTTCCAGTTTCACTAAAACCTTTCAAGTATAAAAATACCGGAAAACTCCCACTTAATGAAAAAAATTTTTTTAAACCTATTTCATCTTTGAAAATTGTACAGTTCCCAAATATTTTTTTTTAAATCTACTCAAAAAATTCTATTTTACTTTCTTCGACATTTTTATTAGCGCTAAAGGGAAAAATGTTGGACCTTTACAGGACAAAAGTATCGAGAAACTACTACTTAATTTTTACTTTTAGTTTTAGCAGAATTTATTAGGACAAGCATACCGGAAAAGTTCCACTTCATTTTTCATTTAGCAGAAACTTTATCAGGACAAAAGTAAAGTAAAATTCTGACCTATTTTTTTTAATTTTACAATTCGTACGTAATTTATGCATTAAAAGTACTACATAAGTTCCTTTTTACTGTTTTAAAAATTTTGAAATGTGCTAAAAATGTACTACTCAAATAGGACTGAAGTACTAAAAAAGCTCAAGATATGTCTCATTTCATCCCGTGCTGGAAGTAAACTGATTCGAACGGATAGGAGTTAGCGGATTCAAACGGATAGATTTTTTTATCCGTTTGAATGAGCCTTTTTCATCCTTTTCAATCATGTTCTATCCTTCGCGAGATTTTAAAATCTTTATCCGTTTGCATAATTTTCAATACGTCAAGTGAAATTTAATCCGCCCCTATCCGTTTCAGTCTAAACTTTTTTATTCTTATCTATCCGTGGATGATATCTTATTTATTCGTTTTAATCCATATTCAACGAAAAGTATTGTATCCTTATGTAACCTTTTCGATCCATCTTCAACTAAAAATAATCTATCCATATCTATGCTTTTGAATCCGTCTTCAAGTAAAATTATGCCATCCATATTTATCCGTTTTAATCAGACTTCAACTAGTAATAGTCTATCTCCATCTATCCTTTTGAATCGGTATTGCACTAATAATATTCTATCCTCGCGTATTAGTTTGAATGAAAAAAATTCTATACGTATATATCTGCAGTGAAAACTATAATGCTAATTCGTATTTGACAGAAAATCACGGATTAAAACGGACAGTCAATCATTTTTTGTTACATAATGATAAAAATCAAAGTAGTCCGCGGATAGGCAAGAGTTAGGTGACAGAAGGATTAAAGAGGATAAGCATTAATTGTCACGCATACCTTTTCAATCCGTGATAGGTGACAAGATAAAATCAAAATCGTACGCGGATAGAAAAGAATACGATGACGGATAGAAAATTATGGATTTGTGCAGATAGGCAATAAATTTTATGGTAACAGGATTGAAGTTGATAAAAATTGATTGTTACGGATTAAGATACTATCCATGTCACATAACGAAAAAAATCAAAGTAGCTCGCGGATAGACAAAGATAGGGTGACGGATAGAAAACTATGGATTGAAACGGATAGAAAATATAAATATATTGCTGCTGGGTTCCAATCCATAGTTTTATAATTTATATTACGGATAGCGGATTCAAGAGAATAAGCATTGATTAAGACGCATTAAGATTCTATCTGTGTTATATAACAAGAAAGATCAAATTAGGTCTCGGATATACAAGGATAACGTGACGGATAGAAAATTAAGGATTAGAACGGATAGCCAATTCTTTCGGGTGACGGATAGGAAATTATGGATTAGAACGGCAAAGCAATATGTTTTGTGGAGAACGGATTAAAGAGGATAGGTACTGATTGGCACGGATGAGCATCGTATCCGTGATATATATTACCGACTGTCAGAGTGGGTCTCGGATAGACGAGGATAAGGTTGCGGATAGAGATTCTTGGATTAGAATAGTAAGAGAATACATGATAGCTGACGAGATCAAATCTAAGTAGTTGGCGGATAGATAGGGCTTGAGTCGTGGATAAGAACTTAAGGATTGATACGTATATGTATAAAAATGGATAGTAATGCACAAAAACGGGTACAGAAGGAATAAAATGGACAGTTACAGCGGATAAGATTATTATTCAAGCGGATAGATGAACATCCAACGGATACAAACGGATATGAAGAGTATAAAAAAGTATTCAAACGGATACTTGTGAATAGATGAGGGATTGAAACGGATACGGTACTTTAGCAGGACTCTATTGGAGATCCCAATTTTACTTTTTGTATCCGGGATATTAATTAATTAATTTTTCTTGAAAATTTGATAATTTCGCAATAGATTTGATGGACTTTATTTTGGTATAATGGATAAAGGAGAATTTGAATAGAGTGAGTCGATTCAGTTGCAGTTGAATAACTAACAGAGGGTCGCTGCGATTTTCGACGCCACCATAAAGCACTCGTTTCCGGGTGTGGGTACTCGATTCGCACTAAACTGTATCCTGTAATTCGGCGGGTTAGTAGTGTTGGCCGGCCGAAAAATCCCCGGGTCGCCGCTAATAAACTAAATACGGCATCGGAAATGACCGCGGGTATTATTTATACTTGGTCCATGACGGCGGTTTTAATGTGCTCGACGGTGCTCGCGGGCCCATAGTTTATACAACGCAATAACGTTATTAGGTGGCTGGCATCCGGTATAAATTTATCCACCACCATCCCTTGGCCTGGCCGAGCCATATACATTTGTTTTGTATTCCTGGACGATCATCTACTACTATCTACTCTTCCGTCGTTAGTGAATAGGCTACCCAGATATACTTAGGAGACCCATGTTCTTCATGCTTGTATTAAGTTTATTCAACATTCTTTAAAAGTCCTCGATTGATTCTGCCGTAACAATCTTGTCATCTTCGAAAGCTAACCCACGTACCTTCAATTGTTCGAGATGCGTTAACCTGACTCTTAGGGGTCGTGCTTAAATTACGTAACGGGTTATAGGCACTCTTTGCGGGGGGTCTCAGAGAGTGCCTATAATCCGTTACGTATTTGAGGTGAGTAAGGATTCTGCCATGACAATCTTGTCATATGCGGAAGCTAACCAACGTACCTTCACTGTTTCGAGATCACTGATATCGCAGTGATCGATATCAGTGATGAGATATCGCCTGGCTATTACTCCATCGATTTTCCATCAGAAAAAGGAAACTACATAGATACACGTACTTATCAACTTGTTCTATCCTCTCATCGTCTAAGGAAATGTTGCATACTCTTTTCTCATCCTGTCCTTCAACTGCGTTAACTTGACTGTCAGGGGTTGTGCTTGAATTACGTAACGGATTATAGGCAGTCTCAAAGAACCCCCCCCCCTCCTACCTGTAACGAACTTTAACAAAACATTCCTCCCCCCCACCCCCTTAGTGAACGCAATTAATGGTTTCGACAAATAATAATTAATGGGACTTGAAAATATTGAAAATTTCTTGCATTTAAAATAATACATGCTATGATATATTCTGAATATAGAATCTTTTATGAACGGAACAAAACAATACGAATTCTCAACAAAAAAGTGTAATATTCAATATTTCATAAAAAAAATCAAATTTCGTAAAAGAAATAAATTTTAAAACCAAAAAAACTAATGAGGTAAATCTTCATTCAATTGAATAAATTTTCAACAAAAATTTTCAACTTGACATCCATGCAGTTGATTCCTTGAAAGTTTTTGAAATAAAATAGTTGAATCCTCAAGCAAAGGAGATAACTTTTCAAAAAAATTAATTTTCAACAAAGTAGTTTAACTTGAAATCCATGCAGTTGATTTCTTGACAAAATCTTTGAACAAAATAGTTGAATCAAATAAAAAAAAAGTTTTTATTGACTTTTTGATATCGAAATATAAGTTTCAAGCAAGAAGTATATTTTTGACGCAAAGAGTTGAATTTTAACCCAAAAAGACGAATTTTCAACAAAACAGTTGAACTTTGAACCAAAAAGCATGACTTCTTGACAAAATTGTTGAGTTTTCAATCAACAGTTGCATTTTTATCAAAGAAAGATGAAATTTCTAATGAAACAGATAAATTTTTTGATTAAAAAGCAAAATTTCTATGAAATAGTAGAATTATCATCCAAAAAAGATTTAAGTTGAATTTTAATATCAAGATAAAAATTTTAAACAAAAAGTACATTTTCTACAAAAATAGTTGAATTTTAAGTCCAAAAAGACGAATTTGAAGAAAACGTTCAATTTTAGATAAAAAAGGATTACTTTTTAACAAAATTACTGAATTCTTAACCAAACAGTTGTTTTTTTTTCGAGAAAGATGAAATTTCTACTAAAATAGATAAATTGTAAATTAAAAAGACAAATTAAAACAAAACAGTTGAATATTTATTCAAAAAGGACTTGAGTTGAATTTTCGACATTAAGATATGAACTTTAAACAAAAAGTAAATTTTTTACGAAAACAGTTGAACTTTTAACCCATAGAAATGAATTTTCAAGAAAACAGTTTGCATTTTCAGAAAAAAATGCAATTTCTACTTAAATGAATAAATTTTTAAATTTAAAAGACAGATTGTCAATATAAAAAGTTGAATTTTCATGCAATGAAGATTTCAATTAAATTTACAACACTAAGATATTAATTTTGAACAAAAAGTAAATATTCTATGAAAATAGTTGAATTTTCAACCCTTCGAGACGAATTTTCAACAAAATAATTTAATTTTCAACCAAAAAGAATGAATTTTTAACAAAGTTGTTGAATTTTCTGAAAAATAATTAAATTTATAACCGAGAACAAAGAAATAAGTATTCTCAGTTTCTTGATAAATTTATAAGAGAGTAATTTTTCTAGGATTCTTGAGAAAATTCGAAAAGATTTTTGAAAATTGCAGATTAGTCCGAAAAAAATCTCAAAAATTGTAAATAAACTTCTTTATTTCATAGGATTTTACAACAAATTAGAAACGATGCAAGTCCGTTGAAAAGATATTTAGGATTTCTAGAAGTTTGGAAGGAATTTAAAAATATTTTGAATATCTGGTTCATTCTGAAAAAATCTATCCTGATTATTATACTTTTGAAACATCTTCTAAAATTATGCGAATTTTCAAAACATTTTTTTATTTTTCGTTAAAAAAAATAATATGCTCCCGAAGTATTAAATTTCTGCATATGGACAAAGAAAGTGTTTTATTTTTAAAAGTTAGCCAGTTTCAAAAAATCGACCGAGAATTTTGAGATGAAAATTTCATTGGTTTTCATAATCGACTTTATGATAGTGCTTAAAGAAGGAATTGAAAATTTGTTGCAACAATAAAATATTTTTCTCGAGATAAAAAGATGCTGAATCAGGATAAAAAAGGCCTGATCGAGAAAACTCTTTCTGTATGGAGAAAATAAAAATTGCAAATCGCGATAAAACAATATGACACACATTTTTTCGGTTAAAAACATTTTTAAAATATATTATTTTTCTTAGTTAAATGATAATAATTTCAAGACAAATCAATAATAAAAGGTTAAAAAAAATTATTACTGCCTTGAAATTGTAACTATATTGTAACAAAAAATTAAATAAATTTTGTTTGTTTTATTTACTGTACGAAGAAAAAGTCTATTTGAAAAAAATCCTTTTACCTGAATGTGTATTCAATTTTTTAAATTTTTTTATGGAATTAACTCATTTTCGATAAAAATGTTTGGTTGCAATTTGGTTGAAAAATAAACTATTTTGTTGAAAATTCACCTGTTTGGTTGAAAATGTAACTATCCTGTTGAAAATTCGTATTCCTAAATAAAAAATTTAACTATTTTGATAGAAATTATTTTATTCAAAATTAAATTTTCGTTGACAATTCATACTTTAGGGTAGAAAATCTAACTGTTTTCTTAAAAATTTCTTCTTTTTTGCCTCAAAATTCAACAATTGGAATTGAAAATTCGCATTTTTTGTTAGAAAATGTATCTTTGCGGAGGAGAATTCTAATATTTTCTCCAAAATTTGTCTTTTTGGCTTTAAAATTCAACAAATTGGTGGAATTCTTTTCTATCTGGACTGAAAAGTCAATTTAGTTGAAAGATTGAACTGTTTTATTGAAAATTCGTCTTTTTTAGATAAATTCATATATTTTTAATTAAAAGCTAAAACCTTTTTTGTCTGAAATATCAACAATTAAATTTTCCGTTTAGCATTTTTTATGGTTAAAAATCTTATTAAATGGTTGAAAGTTTAATTATTTAAAAAAAAATCAATGATTTTGTTGAAAATTCAAAAAATTCAAAAAATATTTGATAAATTTTTGGAAATGCTTCCAAGTTTTAAAATGATTTGAATCTATTCAAGACCTCTCAAATTCCCAAAAATATTTTTAGTAGACTCGAATTTTCCTTGAAATTTTAAAAAATGATTCAAAATGTAACAAAATTGCCTTAAAAGGGTCCAAATTTTCCTATGAATCTAACGAAAATAATAATATTTTTTTCAAATATTTCAGATGTGACAAAAAAGAATCTAGCAGAATTTTTTTTAATTTTACAGGATTTCACAAAATTTTAGAAAAAATTCGAGCCTTTTTGAAAAATATTTACATATAGGACTTTTAGAAGTTTTGAAGAAATGAAAAAGATTTGATAAATTTTCGGGAATGCTTCCAAGTCTTAAAATATTTTAAACTATCCAAAAACCTCTTAATTTTTCAAAAATATTATTAGCTGACTCGAATTTTTTCTAAAATGTTGAAAAATCATTCAAAATGTAAAAAATTGCCTCAAAATCTTAAAAATTTTCCTAGGAACTTTGAATATAAATATTTTACACTTTGAAATTCTTTTTCAATCTCTTCAAATCTTCTAAATATTTCTTGAAATCACTCGATTTTTGAAAAAATTTTAATCTTACCAAATTGAAACATTTTTATTTAAAATCTTCTACTTTTTTTCGGAACTCCAGAAAATTTTTTGAAATTCTTTGAAATCTTTTTCCACTTTCTCTTAAGGTTCATTTTACAAAATAAAAAATCACAATAATATATCCTGGGAATCTGAGGAATTTTTTAATTTTCATGAAACCTTACAAAATTCCTAAAATATCTTATAATTTTTTATAATTTTTGAATTGTTTCAAAACTTCTAAGTATCTCATGAACTTACTCAAACTTGTTCTAAAATGATGTATTTTGGCAAAATTTTGACTTAAAATCTTTTATACTATTTTTCCAAATTTTAGGAAATAATTAAAAATGTTTTGTAATCTTTTTCAATTTGTCCTTAGAGATCATTAGGAAAAAAATTATTCGAAATTTTCTCATGAATCTGACGAATATTTTTTTCATTGTCTTGACGCCCTGAAAAATTCAGTTTACCTAAATTTTTTTTAAATCCTGAAAAATGGAAGGAATTGTCTTAAAGTCTGCCATAATTTCCTTCCATACATTTCTAAATCTTCAGAACTTAAAATTATTCTTTTTAATTTAAACCTAGTCCACTTAAAAATTTCCCAGAAATCTTAAAAAAAAAATTGTTTTCAAAATCTTTCAAAATTGTTGAAAAGCTTCTAAATTTTTTTCGAATTCTCCAAAAATAAGTTTTTCCCATAATTTAATTTTTCTTATCTCTTTGAAAATTTAAAAAAGTTTAGAAATTATAGTGTGTTAGAAAAATATTAAGAACATAATTCTTTCCCAATATGAAAGAATCATTTTTGTTGAAAATTCATATTTTCCACTTGCAAATACAACTTTTGTAAAAAAGTTTAGAAAGTTGTAGAAACTTTTATAAAAAAAAATGTTGTACAAGTTTTGTAGAAAGTTCGTCTTCTTGGTTTGAAAATGCAACAATTCAGTCGAAATTTTTTTCTTTCTTGTTTCAAAATTCAACCTCTTCGTTTCAAAATGTTTTTTTTTTTGTAAAAAAATATAATTTATTTTGGTTGAAAATTCAACTATTTTGCTAGAATATTAATTTTTATATTGAACAAGATTTTAATATGTAAGTGTAATTATTGCATTTTTTCGCATAAATAAAAATTGAGCAATTATCAATTTGGAAAAAACTTGAGCTAGCTCAAGAGATATTAAAAAGTTTCGAGAAGATCCAAACTTAATTTAAAACTGGAAATGATTTCGGAAAATAAAAAACTAAATTTAGATTTTTGAAGATTTCAAAATCAAATTTTGCAGCTTTTTAAAGGTCTTTAAAGGTTTTGAAAATTTTTTTAATTGAAAAATTAATTTTAAGGAATTATTTAGAAAGAGTTGAAAAAAAATGTAATCGATAAATGACCATTGAACAATTATTAATTTAGAAAATAATCGAGTAAATTTAAAATATATTTAAAAGTTTTGAAAAGATGCCAAAATAATTTAAAATGTGAAAAGATTTCAAAACATTGAAAATACAATGTACATTTCCAAAGATTTCGAACACAAAATTTACAAGCTTTTTAAGCATTTTAAAAGGTTCTAAGTAAATAAAAAATTTGTATAAAAATTCGTAGAAAAAACTACCAATACTTCTTTTGAATCAGTTTAAAAAGAATATTTAATAAAGTTCCCAAAATTTTCAAAAATCCATCTAGATGATTTTAAGGTAATTTTTTTACTTTTGCAGGATTTTCAAAGAATTGTACAAAAATTCTAGTTCCAAGATAATCAAATTATTATTAGATTCCTAGAAAATTTTTCAATTATTTCTTCCAAACAAATATTCAAAAGAATAATTTAAAAGATTTAAAAACGAATTTCAATGTATAAATTAATGTTTCTGACCTAAAATTGCTTAAAATGATATATTTTTGAAAATTTATACATTTTTTGATTAATTCTTCAATTCATAGCATTGAAAAAGATAGCATCGATTTCTATTTTTTTTTAAATATCTGAACTGTACAATGTATATAAGTTAAAATTTTGCAGCTTAAAGTATTTTAATTACAAAATTTTTAATTGTAAAAGATTAAAATCCAAAAGTATTTCACGTTGAGTGTCCTAATTTGCGGTTCAGTTTTTATAACATCAAAAGAAAAAAAAATCTTATCTTCAATAGTTCGAATCTTTTAATTTCAATGACCGGGATCAATTCTTTCTCAATTGTTCAATTTTTATTTGCAGTCGAAAAGTTGTTCTTTTTCGACCTAGGATGACAAATATTGAGAAGATTACCACGATATAACTTTAAATGACATATATGATGTACGAAATTCGTCTCAATAATAGAAAAAAGTTGTACTTTCCCGTAATTTGGGTTGTAATTTATTATATTTATTTGTAGATTCCTGTAAATATAGTTTTAGTCTTCTCTACCTTTTTGTAAAAAAATGTCTACCGTTTCTTTTGTTTTTGAAATCAAAACTAATTGCTTTTTGACGAAAGGGCTGAGTGTTTCAGACCCTTCGCCAGATGGAACAATTTCTAAAGATGTCATAACATTGATTCAGGCCGAACACATGGTGCACCATGATATGTACATTAAACGATAGGCCAATGGGGTAAAGGCATACAAACAAATCTCGGATGGTTCATGTAAACTGGGGCGTACTTGTATATAGTTGATCGTGGGACATGTAAACGAATTCCACTTGAAACGTCAAGTGCCCCTGACTTTCTTAAGTAATCAGGAGACATTCGAAAGATCCAGAGTCTTCGAATACCGTCTCCTTTGAGCCAGGTTAGGGAGCCTCTTGACGTTGATTTATCCCAAATTCTAATTTCAACTGATTACTTTGGTCTAGACAACCCTGCTATCAATACCCCACTAGAAACATACAGGGTTGCGTGTGAAAGTTTTCCTCCATATAGGGATACCGATTTTATATAAATTAAGATTGAAAGGAAATCCATTTTATCATGAATAATTTTTGCAGAATAAGCAACAAATTGATTAACAATTTCAAAATAGACTTCCCAAAAACCTCACTTTTCGGCTCATTATAAAAATAACACAATGAAAAAAGAGGGAGAAAAAGGGAAAAAAGTCAACCAAAAACCAACCGTCCTTTTTATACTACGATGGGACCAACATGTTTCGAAGTCATTGAGACCTCCTCATCAGGGGTTATTTATAGGGAATAACTAAAGGTATGAAAAACCAATAAAACCTGTAAAGAAAATATTTTAAAAAGTGGTAATACAATATTTGATTAAGTTTAATGTCATCAATTATATTTATTGAGAAATTTATTGTTTTATAAAGAAGAAATCTTTCTGTTATCTGGTAAAAAAAAATTACTGTAACCAGTTAATTACTCTATCCCATACTTTGTTATATCTTGAGAGGTCCCTTTTTAAATTAGTAGCCTTGTTTCCCTCTCTCCTTATGAATAACATCTCCATGAATTCTCTCTTTTTTTTATTTTTCTCATGATAAAGGATTTTAATATCATTCCAATTAAAATCATGACCATGTGTAATTTTATGCTTAGAAAGGACTGAGTGATATCTGGGACT
>JAABKJ010004760.1:0-11976 GCA_011634705.1 Andricus grossulariae
ATAAATAATTGTTTAAACAATTTATTATTATTTATCACAATATTCTCTTAGAATAATGCTAGAAAGTTGCAGTTTTTTCTATAATTTTCCACTTTTGATCCGCTTTTCAATTAGTGTTAGGTAATAATGAATGCGATTTATTAGAAATAATCGTTTTAATAAATAATTATTGTTCATAACTATCTTTTTTATTATTGCTTGTTGGTTTGGGTTTTTTTTCTGAAATTTTGAACTTTTTGTTTACTTTTCACATTTGCATTAATTATTACCTCACTGTTAGTACAAAGTGGACTATAAGTTGAAAATTTCAGAAAAGAAACCGCAACTATCTAACATAACTGTAGGAAAAGATAGTTATAAACAATAACAATTTGTTAAAAAACATTAGATTTGTTAAATTGAATCCATTATTACCTCACACTAATTGAAAAGTGGAAACAATGTTGAATATTTCATCAAAAGCCACAACTTTCTAGCATTATTCAAAGTAATATTATTAAAAACAATACTAAATTGCTTAAAGAAATATTTTGGCCAACTTGAATTAATTATTACCTCACTCTAATCAAAAAGTTGAAAATAAGTTAAAAATTCGGAAAAACTACGACTTCCGAACTCTACCCTAAGCGAAAATTCCTAAAAACTATAATTAATTGCTTAATTAATGTATATAAACATCTAATTATTAATGGAAAGTATTATTTTATGCATTAAAAATAATTGGAGCCAAAAACTCACAAAACACAATTTTTCACTTATTGGATTGTTTGAGGCCCAATAAAACAGACTTCTGGGGACGATATTTGAAAATAAGTTTTGATTCGTATTTGAACTAATGAAAAATAAAAAATAAAAATTCAATGCATTTTCAACAATTTCTCGAAAACTAAGGGAGATCCCATTTTTACATTCACCGGGCTTTTAGAGCACATCGTAAATTATATTTAAAAATTTGTTTCAAGAAAATCAAAAGTGGATTTTTTGCAAAAATTGAGTTTAAATATTTACTTCTCAAAAATCCAAATTATATATATTGCCGGATTATATACTTTGCCTGTAACATTGATACCAAATCTTTGTACTTAGTATCTATTACCTAAAATAATATAAAAGAAAAGCAAGGAAAATATTTTTGATAATTGATGTAAATTAATATCTTAACTCCAGACTTGATGTATAATACTTTCGTGCAATATATAAACAAATTAAACCATTGCAATTCGTTCAATAATACAAATAGAATTATTAATTAATCAAGAATAAATAAAAATGAAAAATAAAAAAAAATACAATTATTCTACAGTCACTCTTTTCGTATCAAGAATAATATATTTTCACAAAAAAATGACCATTCGACAACATTTAGTGATAATTATGATTGTATTTGTCAATTATTATAAATAAAATCACTGTTTAGTGAGTCGACCGAGAAGAAATATCATATAAGTGAAGGAAGTTTAAACTGCAAATTTTTTTAAAAGAAATTTGAAAAGACAATGATAATTATATTGTTGAATGGAGATCCATTTACGATATTATTCTTTACATGAAAAGAAAAGACTCTGTAAAGAAAAAAAAATATCCTCGTTCATAAATGCGATTTAGTATTATTTGTTCATAACAATTGTTCAAGATTTTTTCAGAAAAATCATCTTTTTGAAATCTTGCGTTCAATTCATCGCCAAATATGGTAAATTGTTCCTAAATTCATAAAAGTATATAATCAATCTTCAAATAAATGAATATTTGCAATCTTCACAATAAGCGTTATAAAAATATATATTTTCATATTTTCACTAATCAAATTACATTCAAAATTACGTTGACGTGATAGAATTCACCTCCTGAAATGTCAAAATCACTTTATCATCATCTCATTTTACATTTTTCATTTTCTTTTCATTTTTGAGAACTACCGTAACAGTTCTGAAAACCATACACTGCGCTGTCCACAAACAACATGACCAATTGTTGAATTTTTAACAATACATTTGAATTCGTAACATAAAACTTAGTTAAATTTTGCACCAAATAGTTGAATTGCCAACCTAAAAAGATGCATTTTCAAACACATGGTCGAATTTTCATAGAAAAAATATGACCCTTCTACCAAAAAGGATGAATTATCGATAGGAAAGGATAATTTTTCAACAAAACATTTGAATTTCCGACTAAAAAATACAACTCAACAGTGCATAATTTCCGAACTGAAAGTAATTTTCAATCAAGAGAGATAAATTTTCAACGAAATACTTAAACTTTCAACTAAAAAATTTCAGTTCTCAACCTGAAATAGAATATTTACATTTTCAGTTTAAGAAATAAACAAAAAAACTAATTTTTTACCTGTTAAATTGCATAAAAAGTACGAATTATAAACAAAATATAGTTGAATTCACAACCAAAAAGGTGAATTTTTAAAGAAGAAGATAATTTTCTACTAAGTAGTTAACTTTTCAAATAAATTAATTAATTTTTAACCAAATAGTTTAATTTTCTAACAAAATAGTTGGTAACGTTACTATATCTATTCTTGCATCAACTTAACATGATGTGAATAAAAGCCATGTTACTATCAAAATCGATTTTTCAAATGATATTAATGACCATAGCTTCCTTACTCTTTGATTAAATCAATCGCTTTCTCTCTAACCAAGTAATTTTTCATATTGTTGCATCAACTTTGAATTATGTTAATAGAAAAATATTTACTATAAAAAACACGATTTTCAAAATAATATCAAGTTCAGGAAAAAATGTAATACATAATTTTACAAATCGTTTAGTCAGTTTTGAGATGTAAGTGTTGAAAATAAGCATTTCGAATTTCATCAATTTATTTGCAACCAAGAGCATTGTATTAGACATTTTATAATTGAGTAACGTTCAATCTAACAATTCAAACAATGTTCGAAATTGTTACCTTCACAAGGCTTCCACTACGAGGAAGAAAAAATAAACATAAATTAGAAGAGAGTGGGGCTAAGCCAACACTTTTTTTTTAAAGCCGTTTTTGATTTTAAAAATGTTTGTTTGACAACGTATGAGGTACGTTTGAATCGAGAATTTAGTTAGCTAAAAAGCGATACTGATGATTTTGAACTACGATGCTACGCCCAACGAAAAATCGTGGGGCCAAGCCAACACTTGACTATAATGTTTGAAGAAAGAAAAGGAGACATTTTTCAATTTATATTATTGTAGCTGACTGAATTCTAGATCGAACAATACCCAATACGTTGTTATATCAGTCTGCATCTTTCCATATTATGTAGGAAAGATGATGTACTCAGTGTCGACTTAGCCTCACGCGTCAATTTTGTATATTGGTATTTGAGAAACATAGAACACGCGACGTGATATCTAGAATATATCTTTACTTCTTGGCTTTCTAAGCGGAGAAAAACATTATCATGAAATACAAACATCTACAGAAGCAAAATTTCATCAAATAAAGAATGACGCATGTGATAATATAATAGGCTCTAGCTCATATATATTGGAACACCTTGCGGAAAGTTCATTACTGAAACCATTGACTCAATTCTGTATAAATCAAGTTTCTCTATTCCGATAAAATGCGGTTACTTATTTGGACACTTTTCTTCACCTTATTAGCAGTCTTCTCTAATTGCGAAGGTAAACATAATACTACAAATTATATCCAACAGTCACTCACTTGTCCATTAACACATTCACTTGCTATATTACCTAAATATGTGAACGACAGTATGATATGGACCCATATTCTAGAAGCTACTTTGATCAGTGCCGCGAGTAAAATCATCAGCAAGTAAGCCTGTAACTGCCATGTATCTCGCTCAGATAAAAATCTGGAATATTTCACGTTTCTTTAAGTTGAAAAAAAATTGCCTTTACAAATTAATTGTAACTTTTCGCAGAAAATATATATCAAATGTAAAAATTTAATTATTTATATTTCTTCTTGCAGTAACTACAGTAGCTGAACTTGATCCAATATTCCGCCGGCATAGACTCTTAAAACCTACCAGTCATGGCATTCATTTTTACGGAATTTAAGTGGTACAAAAATAGAGCCGTTAACATAAGAGGGTTTTGAAAGACTAAAGTTCTGATGGGAAGGTTTCAACATTGGAATTAAATTTGAAGGTTTCCTTTATCCGATATATCATGATGAAGAAGAGGGACCGGTTATAGTGAACGAAGATGGCTTGGGTAATACGCGTTTTTCACGAATAAAATTTGAACAAATACAGTACTGCGACTTGCTGGCTTTAGTTGTCCCTTCAAGGAAAGTAGAGAACTTTTTTCGTCGTGAAAAATAATATATCCGAGAAATGCGTCACTACTTCAAGTAAAGAAACATGTAAAACTAAAGTACAGTATTTTTTGTGTTCCGGAGTCTGAGCAAACAATGAAAATTGCAATTGACAACAGTTGGAGTAACAATAATAACCTTCTTGTCAAATTTTTTTATTGTTGTAAGATAGTGGACGTTATCTTTCGCAGTTTTATATCTTACTAAAATTTGCAGATTGTTTTAATCATTAATTGTTATTCGCTTCTGATGTAAATCCGGTTTCTGTTGTAAAACAAACTGGTTTTGCTAAATACCTTTATGCATTTGGTTCTCTGAAGGCAATAACAATTTATTTTTGGAAACGTTGTGTACTTGAATTATTACATCTTAGTAGAAACAACAAGGAAGATACGTCCCTGCAACTAGAATATTGATCCATTTTTACAAAGAAACTTAGTTTCAAAAATGAGGAATAGCATTGTTGACCCAGCGAAGTGATTTCCGAATTTTAATAATCCTGAAGTTTATCGAATATATTTTATATTATCTTGTACGAATATAATTGTTCCAAATCTAGAACATTGTGTTCACAGTCTCTGAAAATAGTTCTTTACCTTGTACCTGAGTTGCACAATCTAGATTCGATTTACCCTTATTAACCAGAGTTGCCAAGTTATTTAAAATAGATTTCCTTTACAAGGTATGACTATGTTGGTATGGTTGAATCAGATGCATGCTGCTAATTTTTTTGGTGAGAAATCCTTGTGATTTCAGCTAAATTTAATTCGAGTAGAGGTAAATATGGGTTTTGCAAAACAAATCTATTTCAGTGTAGTACGCAGATAATTTTTTATTTCTCAACAAATTTACTAGAAAAACGTGTAATTAAGGAAGAAGCTTTACTGATTTATAGATTGTCCTCGCTGAAGTTCACATTTTTACCTAGCCTGATGCTAGAATTTTCTCTAACCTTTTCAGCTGATCCTAAAGGACTTTGAAAATACCCCATCTCTCAAGTAGATGAAAACACTGAGAACAGAATTTCGATTTATACCAAATTTACATGATTCAAAGAAATGATCGTACTGGATAAGTTATTCAGAACATTTAAATTAACGAAATACTTGTCTCATTTACAGCTTCCATTATTTTGATAAATAACGCTGTTTTTTAAATAATTCTCTCTTTCTGATAACACTAGGATTTGCTTCATCCAATGATTTATTACTTTGTTGACTTTGTTACATGTATATTATAAACAATACATCGCATTTTAGGATCAGAGAAATATGTACTCATATTAAATACCCGTTTCTTTGTGTCCAAGAATTATTTCGTTAAATTTAAGGTACGCTTCTCTGAACCAAGCAGTCGCATTTTGTGATTCAGAAAAGGGATCACTTCAGCCGGCCGACCTCAATTTGTTTATAACAAAATTTCCTTGTTTTGAAATTCCATTTTACTATATAAACGACTTAATTTTTAAAAATAAATCTCTTATTTCTTTCGATAAACAACAATGTTTCTTCGCTTAGTTAATATTTCACTGACTGAAACAAATATCAATTCGCAACAACAATTTAATACTTTTAGTTAATTTGAAACCATTTCTTTGCACCACAAAAATTTTTTATATAACGTATTCAGTACGATCATTTCTTCGAATCAAATTATTGTTTTTTCATTTGAAATGTTGTTTTCTAAGTGTACTAATTAACCAATAATTTATGCTGGATAAGGGTATGTTTTTAAAAACTAAAAGAATTCAATGGGAAAATATTGCTCAAGATATGTCTAAAATGGTTTATAAAATTTAAAATACAAAATAACAAACAAATTTTAAATAACTAATGATTATGCAATAATTTGAGCTAAAAAGAAATTTTAGTAGGCAACATATGACATTTCAGCTGATTTAGACCAGTGTAACAACAAAATCCAACATATTCTAATTTAATTCCTAAATCGTCTATATCGTACAAAACGATTGGGGGAAGATAGAGCAGTGGAAGCAAGCAACTATACAGTGGGGTTGGAGCAGTACACCAAAAAAATCCAACTTCTTTTAATAAAACTTTTACCTGGTCTACAACAATTAACAGTAGCTCATCATACAACATGGTTGGAAGAAAGTACAACAATAAAACAATCAAACTATACAGATGGAACAGTATAACAACAAAATTCAACATCTAATTGAATTCTTACCTGATCAACATCAATTACCACCAGCTGAGCATACAATAAGGTTTGAAGAAGATACAACAATGGAATAAATGAAGTATACAGATGGGTTTAATCCAGTATTTCAACAAAATCCAACATCTTCTAATTAATTTCTCACCTCGTCTACATCAATTAGTATCAGCTAATCATACAATACGGTGTGAATAAGGTACAACAATGAAACAAACCACCTATACAGATGGACCAGTATAAGAACAAAATCCAACATCTTCTAATTATATTCCTACCAGATCTATATGAATTAAAATTACCTAATCATACAACGCGATTCAAGGAAGGTACAACAATGAAACGAACTAACTATACAGATGGACCAGTATAGCAACAAAATCCAACATTTTTTAATCAAAGTCTTAACAGATCTACATCAATTGACATCAGCTAATTATGCAAAACGATTGGGAGAAGATGCAAAAATGGACCTAGCCAACTATACAGATGGGTTGGAACAGTATGCCAACAAAATCCAACTTCTTTTAAGTAATTTTTTACCTATTGTACAATAATTAATATCAGGTAATCATACAACACAGTTGAAAGAAGGTTAAACAATAACACCAACCACCTATACAGATAGAGCAGTGTAAGAACAAAATCCGACATCTTCTAATTAAATTCTTACCCGATCATGATGAATTAAAATCAGCTAATCGTACAATGCGATTGGAGGAAGGTACAGCAATGGAACAAACTGATTAAAAAAAGGGATCAGTATACCCAAAAAATCCAACGTCTTCTAATTAAACTTTTTCATCTTTCACATCAACTTACATCAGATAATCGAACAAAACGATTGGGAGAAGATAGAGCAGTGGAATAAACCAACTATACAGATGGTTTGGACCATTACGCCAACAAAATCCAACTTCTTTTGCATAAATACTCATCTGGTCTACAACAGTCAACATTATCTGATCATGGAATATGGTTGGAAGAAGGCACAACGATGAAACAAACAAACCATACAGATGGACCAGTATAACAACAAAATTCAACATCTTCTAATAGAATCCTTACCTGATCAACATCAATTAGCATCAGCTAATTATACAGTACGTTTCGAAGAAGATACAACAATGTAATAAACCAACTATACAGATAGATTCAATCCAGTATACCAACAAAATCCAACATCTTTTAATTAATTTCTTACCTCGTCTAAATCAATTAGCATGAGGTAATTACACAACATTGTGCGAATAAGACAGAACAATAAAAGAAGCCGCCTATACAGATGGATCAATGTGACAACAAAATCCAACATCTTCTAATTAAATTCTAACGTGGTCTATATCAATTAAAATCAGCTAATAATACAACGCGGTTGTAGGAAGGTACAACAATGAAATAAACTAACTATGGAAAAAGATCAGTATGCTCACAAAAATGCAACGTCTTTTAATCAAATCCTAACGTTGTCTACATCAGTTCACATCAGCTAATCGTACAACACGATTTGGAGAAGATAGAGCAGGGGAACCAACCAACTATACAGATGGGTTGGACCATTACACCAAAAAAATCCAACTTCTTTTAATAAAATTTTTACCTGGTCTACAACAATTAACATCAGCTCATTATACAACATGGTTGGAGGAAAGCACAACAATAAAACAACCAAACTATACAGACGGAACAGTATAACAACAAAATTCAACATCTTCTAATTGAATTCTTACCTAATCAACATCAATTAACATCAGCTAATTATACAGAAGGTTCGAAGAAGATGAAACAATGGAATAAAACCAACTATACAGATAGATTTAATCCAGTATACCAACAAAATCCACCATCATCTAATCAATTTCTTACCTCGTCTACATCAATTAGTATCAGCTAACCATACAACATGTTTGGAAGGAACACAAAAATGAAATAAACTAGCTATGAAAACGGATCAGTATACCTACACAATTTAACCTCTTCTAATTGAATTCTTACATTGTCTACATCAATTCACATCAGCTAATCGTAGGAAGCGATTGGAAAAAGATAGAGTAGTGGAACAAACCAACCACACAGATGGGTTCGGCCAGCAAACCGACAGAAACCAACTTCTTTCAATCAAATTCTGACCTTGTCTAAAATAATTAACATTAGTTAATCATTCAACACGGTTAGAAAAAGGCAGAACAATGAAACAGACCAACTATACATATGGATCAATATAACAACAAAATTCGACATCTTCTAATTGAATTCTTGCCTAATCGACATCAATTACCATCAGCTAATCATACAGTACTGTTCGAAGAAAATACAACAATGGAATAAAACCAACCATACAGACAGATTTAATCCAGTATACCAACAAAATCCAACATCTTATAATTAATTTATTACCTCATCTACATCAATTAGTATTAGCTAACCATACAACATCCAAAGTCTTCTAATTAAATTCTTACATTGCCTCCATCAATTCACATCACCTAATCGTAGAAAACGATTGGGAAGAGATACATCAGTGGAACAAACCAACTATACAGATGGGTTCGATCAGTACACCGACAAAACCCAACTTCTTTTAATCAAATTCTGACCCTGTCAACAATATTCAACATTAGCTAATCATACAGCACGGTTAGAAAACGACAGAACAATAAAACAAACGAACTATACAGATGGATCTGTATAACAACAAAATCCAAAATATTCTCATTAAATGCTTACCTGATCAACAACAATAACATCAGCTAATGTTTTTATAAAGTTTGATGCAGGCTTAGGATTTTGTATACTCATATATACTGGTTCTAAGAGCAAGACGATAAATGCAAATAAGATTATTATAACTTCTGAGCAACTCTCTCCACAATTTATAGGTTTAATTAATATCCTTATCAGCACGAATTTGCATAATTTGAATACAAGCCTTGAGGAAAATACACGCCGCGAGACAATCATCATGAACTGATACTTACTGCTGCGAATTATCTGACACGTTATTGTGCCACATCCTTAAGGGAGCACTTTTGACAGTGTCACGTTAACGACATAAAACGAGAAACGTTTGAACTCGGTCTGTGCTATAAACTTTGTGTCACTTTGAATGCACAAGAACCAAGTATCAGTTAAAAACAGAGATAAAAATGACGTGAGAACTTTTATACCTGCGTGTCACACTGTCACACATATTGGCACTTTAACGAAATCAAGTTTCACTTTATAATTATTTACGTCTTGTGATAATAAATTTATAGAAAATTTGCGGATTTTTCCAAAGATGACCCTGCAACGCGTTATTATTGAATTTTCAACAACACAGTTTAGTATTCAACGAAATAGTTGAATCTGCAACGAAAAAAGATGATTTTGTAACCACAGCGATTAATTTTCTATTATAAAAGACAAATTTTCAACTAAATTCGTAAATTATAAACAAGAAAAGATCAATTTTTAACAAATCTTTAATGCCAATAAAAAATCCAACTATTTCTGGTTAAAATTTAATTTTTTTTGTTTAAAAATCTACTATTATATTTTTGGTTCGGCATTCATCTCGACTGGTTAAAAATTCTACTACTCAATTGAAAATTCAATTATTTTGTTAAAAACTCAACAATTTTATCAAGTTGAACTACATTATTAAAAAGTCATTTTTTTCAAAGATTTATCATTTTAATTGAAAATTCATTTCTTCGGTTAGAAATTCACTCATTTTGTTGAAGATACGTTGGAAATTGAAAATTTGAATTGAAAATTTATCTTTTTGTTCGAAAATTTATCTTTTTGGTTAAAAATCCTCTTTTTGGTTGGAAATTCACTCCTTTCGTTGAAAATTTAACAATATCATTAAAAATCCGTTCCTTTTTCGTTTTAGAATGACTTAATAAAGTGAAATCAATATATTTTTTTAAATGTAACTATTTGGTTACGAATTAAACTATTTATTTACAAAATAAACTGTTTTGTATAAAATTAACTTTTTAATAAAAAATAATATTTTCGGGTTAAAAATAAAACTGTTTTGCAGATAATAAATGTATTGCTTTCACGATGATTCATTATAATGAATTTAAATTAAGTCCGCAAGTTTCATTGTTTTGTAGATAATTCGTATTTTTGGCTATTATATTTTGAAATTTAATTATTTGGTTAAAAATTAATCTTCTTTGATTAAAAATACACTATCTTGTTAAAAATTCATATTTTCTTGTGTAAAAGTCAACTTAGTTTACAGGCATTCGACTTTTTCAATTACAAACTTAACTCTTTTGTTGAAAATTCGTTAAAATTCAACTTTTAAATTAAAAAATTCGTCTTTTTTAAAGAAAATCAATCTTTATCGTTGAAAATTCAAATGTTCACTTAAAAATTGATGAATTTATCATTTGAAATGCGTCTTTGTTGTTGCAAAAGTTAATCAACTTTGTTAAAAATTTACCTACTCATTGAAAAATTGATCAAATTTTTCAAAAATTCGTATTTTTCAATAGAAAATTCCACTATTTTGTTAAAAATTCATGTAGTTTGTTAAAAATTCATCTTTTGGTATAAAATCAATCTTTCCTGATTGAAAATTCTTCTTTGTACGTTAAAAATTCAGCTACTTTGTTAAGAATTCCACTACGTTTTTAGAGTTTGAATATTTTTATAAAAATTGCACTATGTTGGTAAATTCATCTTTTTGGGCTGAACATTGAACTACTTTATTTAAAATTGAAACTTTTTGTTGAAAATTTTTTCTCCTTTACTTAAAAGTTCAACTATTAGGTTGTTAATGAAACTGTGGGGTTGAAAATAGCTTTTTTTTGCCTATTCTATTCTACCTATATCTATCTACCTGCGCTGCATTTTTTACGACGATCATAACTTTACTTTGAAAAGCAACTTATTTTTATTTTACCAATCTTCATTCTATAGTCTCTCTTCTTTATCGATTTTTCCGTCGCGTAAGATATCTTATGCATATTACTTTTCAAGCTATTCGACAGTAAAGTGGTATTCAGTTATATTTTCATAAAAAAAATGAATCCTGCCTTTTTAAAATCCTGATAGCTGATAGCTGCCTTCAAGGTTATAGCGAGCACTAAAAAATATTTAAAAAGATTGTATGGGCGCGAATCTGGAATGAAATGAAAATGTCAATTTTTTTTATAAAACATAAAAACTGAGGAACGGAAGGTTCTATATTTTCAAATGATTCATAAAATATATATTCGCTTTTTTTCATTAGCAGTTCTGCACATCAATCATTAGATCTTCGAAAAAAAAAAATCTCCACATCCGTTCATATCACTGGAAAACTATTTTTTTATCTCTCCGGTAATTTTTAAATCAAATATAGAATTATTATTGATACTGTAGAAATTGTGTTCAAAATAACAATTAAAATTAATAACTTCACTCTTAATATATGGAAATTTTTATTATAGATCAGTTTATTTTATTTCTTTATTTGTCATGCAAAAATTGATAAATGAAACTGCTGCATTTTCGGT
>JAABKJ010004760.1:12076-23932 GCA_011634705.1 Andricus grossulariae
TTTTATTATAGATCAGTTTATTTTATTTCTTTATTTGTCATGCAAAAATTGATAAATGAAACTGCTGCATTTTCGGTAAACTTAACAATCAATCACAATCCGAAACTGAACCACAACAATTGTCACTGTTATGAATTGTTATTCATAAATCTTTAGAAACATATATACTTATTTTGCGTTTTCGAAAATAGACAATTTTTTAGAAAATTCACATTTATGAACATACATAATTTTTAGTTTTGGCAGAGTCACTCTTTTCATCTCAAGAATAACATATTATTACAAATAAAATTACCATTTGACAACCTGTAGTAATATTTATCATTGTAATTGTCAATTATTATAATTAAAATCACTGTATTTGACCTTTTTTAACTTATAAGGTTTGTTTTTCAGCAAAATATAATTCTTAGGATAGAAATAAGTGATTCCGCTGAAAAGAAGAAGCGTATCAGAAAAGAGTTTTGAACTACAAATGTTTCCAGAAATTTTCAAAACAATGATAATTATATTTCTTAATGGTAATCCATTCTGATAGTATATTATTCTTTAGATGAAAAGCAAAGTCTGTGTAAGAAGGAAAATTGCCTTTGTTCACAACTGTGATTTAAGTATATTTGTTTGTAACAATTGTCCAAGATTTTTATAGCAAAATCATTTTTTCGAAATCTTGCGTTTGACCCATCACCAAATCTAGTATATTGTTACACAGAAGTTTCAAACTTTATAAAATAATATAAATATTACAAACAAAAATATCTTCAATCTTTACAATAAACGTTATAAGAAATATATATTTTCACTCATCAAATTCTATTTAGGATCACCTTAACATAACATATATTAATATTGTATATCAATCGATTCCTCTCGAAGCAAGTAATCTTTTATATTGTTGCATCAACTTTGAAATATGTTAATAAAAAAAGTTTCCACTATAGAAAAGAACCGATTTTTAAAATAATATAAAGTGCTGAAAAAGAATGCAACACATATTTTTAGAAATCGTTTGGTTAGTTTTCGAATTGATCTAAAACCCTCTTCAAGTCATCGTGTTCACAAAAAAGTGTGACATCCAAACAGACATACGTTCGAACAATGCTTAGAACATTGTATCAGATATTTTTTAATTGTGGAATGTTCAATTAAACAAAGTGAAGAATGTCCGAAATTGTTACCATTATAAAGCTTTCACTATGAGAAAGCAAAAATAAACATAAATCAGGGGAGAGTGGGGCAAAGCCGACGCTTTTTGGTGTGATTGGATCGAGAATTTAGTAAGCTACTCAATGATACTGATGATTTTGAACTACGATGCTTTGTTCATCAATTATTATACACAAATTAAAGTGATGGAAAATCTGTCGAGCGGAAAATTGTGGGGCTAAGCCGACAGCCCCCTGGGGCTCGTACCCCACGCGTCAATTTTGTATATAAATATCTGCAAAACATTGAAAATAATAAAAAAATCGAAAATTGACAACGCAATCATGTTCAGAACCTTTAGTTATATAAGATGAATATACCTTAATTACAGTAGATGATGTTGTGCCAAAAAAAAAATTTTTCACGAGCGTCGGAAAAAACTTTTAACGTCCGAAAACATTTGTTATGTCGTAAAATGTGCGATATCATGCAGAATGCCCCGAAACTGTTTCGATAAAGATAGGGCCTTAGAGCCCATTATTATTAGAAAAACCAAGTTCACACGGTTGTTTTTTCTTTGAAAAAGCAATTGTCGGTTCAGCCCCACTCTCCACTACTTTAAAAAAAATACATTTAGTTTTATCGATATGATTTTTCATTATTTAGTAAAAATGTTGTCCGTGAAATCCTTCTTCGACCTTCAAAGAACACGTGACACAATATCTAGAATTTATCTTTGCTTCTTAAGCCTTCAAAGCGGAGAAAAATAGAATCAAGAAATACAAATATCTACAGAAGCGAAACTTCATCAAACAAAGAATGACGCATGTGATAGTATATTAGGCTCTAGCCTATATATATTGAAACACCTCGCGAAGAATTCATTACCGAAAAAGTTGACTCAATCCTGTATAAATCAAGTTTCTCCATTGCGATAAAATGCGGATACTTCTTTGGACACTATTCTTCACCTTATTAGCAGTCTTCTCTAATTGCAAAGGTGAATATAATAATATCGATTATATCCAACAGTCACTCAGTTGTCCATTTACACACGAATTCGCTTTATCACCTAAATATGTGGACGTCAGTATAAAAAGGACCCATATGGTCTGTATGAATTCACATATGGGGTCATATAGCCGGATAAATAAGTATAGTGTCAATAGATGTTTTGAATTTTCCGCTGGTTTTATATTTCTAATTGCTAACCAAAGCAGCTAACGTATTGAAACTATTTTAGAAACTAGTTCTATCAGTGCCACGAGTACAATCATCCGCAAATAAGCCTGTAGCTGCCACGTATTTCGCTAAGCTGCGAATCGGGAATATCCCACATTTCTTAAAATTTAGCAGAAATTACATTAACGAATTTATTGTAACTTTTTGCGAAAAATATATATCAAATACTTAATTATTTATATTTCTTCTTGCAGTAACTACAGTAGCTGAACTTGATCCAATATTCCGCCGGCATAGACTCTTGAAACCTACCAGTCATGGTATTCATTTTTACGGAAACTTAAGTGGTACAAAAATAGAGCCGTTAACCCAAGAGGGTTTTGAAAGTCTGAAATTCTCATGGGAAGGTTTCATCATTGGAATTAAATTTGAAGGTTTCCTTCATCCAATATATCATGATGAAGAAGAGGGACCGGTTATAGTGAACGAAGATGGCATGGGTAATACGCGTTTGTCACGAACAGAATTTAAACAAATACCGTACTGCAACTTGCTGGCTTTAGTTGTCCCTTCAAGTAAAGTAGAGAACTTTTTTCGCCGTGAAAAATAATAGATCCAAACAATAATCCACTACTTCAAGTCATGAAACTTTCAAACCTAAAAAACATTTTTGTGTTCCGGCGGATAATCAAACAAGTACAATCACAATTGACAACAATTAGAGTAAGAATAATAACCTTTCATTTGAATTTTTTCATTTTTGTAAGATAATGGACGTTATCTTTCGCAGATTTATATCTCATTATTTGCAGATTGTTCAATCTTTAATTGTGATTCGCTTATAAAGGGAATCAGGTTGTACATTCTAGTTGAGGTTTCTTATGTTTGTATTTAAGATTTAGATTAAATTGGACTCTAGTAATTATTGTTTCTAAAACTTGTTCTTGTCCTTGCTTGTTATTTAAATGAATGAAGAATTTTGATGTGCTTGCTAGCAAATTTTGTCCATGAAAGTATAACTGATGATGTAGCATGCTCTATTCTGCCTTACAACATACTATGGAACTTTCCGTTTCAAAACAAGATTTATTCTTCATCTATGATAATAACATACTTGGCTCTTATTCCACCACCTCTCGTGTACCCTCAATACCCCTAATTTCTCTTCCCTAATTTGCTTTTAGTTGTCATACTTCCCGCACCGAAACTACAAGAGCTTATGTCAGAGGCCACGAAACCCTTAAAATAAATGCGATGAAGGAACCGTTTTAGAAAAATTCTATAGAAATCTGGGAGTGAAACGTTAGTGAAATAGTTGAAGAGGAGCAAAAAAATGAATGTGAGGAGATAGGATATGAAGTGCGTCACAAAAAGTATTCATTTCTCACATCTCTCTCGACTTTTGAAAAGCCCCATTAGATTGAAAACTGTCGACTTTTTAGAGAGAAGATCGCTTTTTCAGCCTGACGTCTGCCGGTTTACGGGGAGTTTGATTTATGCCCTATCAATGAAGAGTAAAAAATGCAATCAATGGAATGCTCGCTATTCACATGTCGACCAATTTCTATCTTGAAGCGAAAACGGGGTGACCCGCGGAAGCGGAGAACGATCTCGGGGTCGTTTCGGTACCGAGTGGCTCTCTAGGGAAATGCGGCATCCAAAGAGCCCCTGCGACCTGCCTGGTCACGGAATTCCAGGCTGATTCGTGAAATTAAACGCCCGTTTCGCGTCGTCGAATCCATTTAACGGGCCGATTCAAACTCCCGCCACGTTGCTATTCATCGCTTCACTATATCTCAACAGTCATCTTTCAGAGTACCTATCCAGCGACTGGTGCCACCAGATAGTCGCAAATATCTTCAAATATTATCTTATCCCAATTATTTATTTATTTTTTATTCACGATCAAAATGAAATCTACTTTTTTATGAAGAATTTCAAGCGACGGAATCAGAGCATGAAAAAATGCAGCATTCGATCAGAATATCTTTCTTGAATAGGTAACAAGGGTTTAACTTTTCGGAACCCAGATTATGTACAGTTTTTTTTGCCACAATCATATGACAAATTCATTTTCCATGAATATCTCATTGGTATTTTATTTAAATTATTTATAAATTTTTAAAATACGTACATTCATCTAGCAAACTAATTTTCGTTAGGTATCAGGTCCTGAAAATAAAATAATGATAAGTACTGGAAAAATTAGAAAAATTAATCATAAAATCTCTAATTATTTAAAATACCACAAAAGGTACTCAGTGATACATAAAAAAATTCTGCACTTATTTTATATATTGTATCTTCTTCAGAATCCAGTTTTTGTATAGGTTGAGAGAGTGTCTTTTTTACAACCCAATTTACGTACAACCTTGCGACCAACTTTTTTTTGATAATTATCCATTTGATATTTCAATTAAATTATTTATGAATTTAAAAAAATGTGCATTCTTCTGGTGAAAATAGTTTTCTCAAGTACCAGGTCCTAAGAATAAAATAGTAGTAACAAACTGAAAAAATTCCAAAAATTTATCATAAAATTTGTAATGGGTAAAAATATCACAAACGTAGTCAATGGTACATAACAAAACTATGCACATATTCTGTATATAGCATCTTTCCTCGAATAACTTTTTTGTATAGGTAACGAGGATTTCAATTTTTATAATCCACTTAATTTACAATCATATGACAAAATTCTTCTTAGTAAGTGTCCGCTTCAAATTTCATAAAAATTATTAATAAATTTAACAATTACGTTCATCCCATTGGCAACCTTATATTCGGATAAGTACCAGGATCAAATTTCAAATATATTATCAGATAAATTATATGTAACGTAAAAAACGTGAATTTCAGAATCCTGAAAATATGTAAAATTTATATCAGCAAATTATGAATATTGAGGAAAATATATCCTAATGCCCAAATCTAATATTTGTGTTTGATTCCGAACTAATCTATTAAGATTATTATATTTTCAAATAGGAAAAGAAACAATCAAATTTTATTTAAGATCGGAATGAAACCTACTTTTTTATGAGTAATTTTATGCAACGGAAATAATAAATTATACATAAAATTTCTAATACGTAATAATATTACAATGGTACTCAATGGAACATAGGAAAATTATGCACATATTTTATATACGGCATCTTCCTCAGGATACCTTTTTTACATAGGTAACGAGGGTATCATTTTTTTATAACCCAGTTTATGTACAGCTATATAACAAAACTTATTTTTGATGAGTATCCGGTTGAATGAAGCTTTTATTTCGATCTTGAATAGAAATTTTTAAATGGAGATAATAAACTCATGATTCGTTTCAATCTTGAGGGTTTGCTCATGAATATTTAAAGAGTATTTTTAACTGAGGGTAAATAATTTTTACCTCAATTTGTCCAGAGAAATCTTTCTATTTGAATATATGGAAAACAATAAGTAAATCATGCTCGTATTTTTCGTTGAAAGGTAATTCTTTTTATTTGAAAAGTATTGTTCCATTTTTTGATCAGAATTGATCTCTTTTGGTTAAAAAATCTGCAAATTAGTTGAAGATTGAAATATTGTGTAGATTTTTTTAGTTGAAAGTTCATCAATTAATTAAGTAAAATAATTTGATGATTGATAATTTTTAGTTTAAAGTTCAACGAGTAAATTTTTCATTGAAATATAATATTTTTTGGTTGAAAATTCGACGATTTGGGTGAAAGTTCAACTATTTTTTGAATATTCATCTCATTGTTTGAAGATTTATCTATAAAGTGATATTTTTTTTTAAATTTATCTTCTGAAGTAAAAACTTAACTAATCCATTTTGGCTGAAAATTGATAACTTTTTAGTTAAAAGTTTCAACTAATAAATTGTTCATTATTATTTCATCTCTTTTGTTTAGAAATTTAACTTTTTGGTTGAAAATTCATCTATTCAGTTCAAAGCTGAACTACCTTGTTAAATATTCATTCTATTGTTTGAAAATTTAGCTATTATATTGAAAATTGTTTTTTTTTTTCTAGGATAAAATTAATCTTTTTGAATTCAAATTTAAATAATCAATTTCTGGCTGAAAATTGATTGTTTTTAGTTCAAAGTTCATCTAGTAAATTTTTCATTAATATTTCATCTTGTTCAGTTGAAAATTCAACTTTCTTATTTGAAGTTGAACTACTTTACTGAATATTTATTTAATTTTTTGAAGATTTCAATATTTTGTTGAACATTAATTTTTTATATGAAAAATTGAACTATTTAATTTTTGTTTGACAACTGATCGTCTTTGGTTTAGAATTGAACTATTACATTTTTCGTTGAGAATTCATCTTTTTTGGTTGAAAATTCAACTAATTTGTTAAAATTTATTTTTTTTTTCATTCGAAGCCTAATTTTTCATTTAAATATTTCACTATTTCATTTATAATAAAAAATATATTGTTTTCAGTTGAAAATTCAACAATTCAGTTCAAAATTTATGTACTTTGATGTAAATTCATCACTTTTGGTAGTAAATTATTCTTGTTTATTGAAAATAAATTTCTTGAACTGCAGATTTAATTACCTTATTTTTGTTAAAGTCTTATATTTTTGGGTTGAAAATTTTACTCTTTCATACAAAATTTGTCCTCTTGGCTTAAAATTTCACATTTTTATTGAAAATCTATCCCTTTGGGTTGAAAATTCATATTTTAGGGTAGAAAATTCAAATCTTATGTAGAAAATTCGTCGTTTTGGCTTGAAAATCTAACAATTTACTGGATTTTTTTTTCTCTCTTCAATAAAGAATCTATTATTCCAGTGTTTCGTTTTTGAAAATTCATATTTTTTGGTTAATTCAATTGTTTTTTATTTGAAATTTAACAGCCTTCTGCAAAACTCTTCTTTTTTACTTAAAAACTCAACTATTTAGTTCAAAAATTAAAAATGTAATTGTTTTTGCTAGAAGTTTAATTTTTTTCCAATATTTCGACTATTTATTTAACAATGTATCTCTGCAGTTAGAAATTCAACTCTTCGCTTAAAAATTCAACTGGTTTGTTGAAAATTTGTCCATTTAACTATTATTTTGTAAATTTAACTGTTTTTTTTTACTTATATTTTTGAAATAAAATTTTGTCCTGTTGGCTTGCATATTTATCTTTTTTTCAGAAATGTTTTTCTGTTTATATAAGAAAAACCGTACTGTTAATTATACTACAGTATATATAACATGTATTGATTCGCGTCTTCGAGACGTGTCGAATGACCTATTGGAGCACCTTTTATTTCTAGTACCGGTCTACGAAGTTTCAAAAAATTGTTTTTTTTTTTTTGTCAAAAATTAACTTTCTTGATACCACGAATATTATAGTACTATATCTAAAATATTTGTTTGCGTCTTCAAGATGCGTCGAACGACCTATTCAGGTACCTTTCATATCCTTTTATAATATAATAATACCTATTTATGAATTATAATCATGTATTATTATTCTTATTCATACAATAAACACTTTTTGGCATTGCAGATACAATAGTCCTATATATGATTTATTTGTTGGCGTTTTCGAGATGCATTGAATGACCATTCATTACTTTCCATGACCTTTCACGACCAACCAAACCCGTCTTTTTACTCTCACGAAAATTTTTTTACACTATTAATAATAAAGGGGAAACATTTTCATATTCTAAATATAAAAGTTCCGGATTTGGTGTAATTGTTTCCGTCTTCGAGACGCGTGGATTGATCTATTCACGAACCTTTGAAGACCTTCCATGATCAATCAATAGCGACTTAAAAAGTTAAAAAAAAAAGGTTACATTATTTATATAAAGGAAACTTTTCTTCATTTGGAATATAATATCGTTGTAAGTTAAAAAGTTGTTCGTTATAAATGTAACTGAATTTTTTCAAATTCTGAAAAGTATCTTAAATTAGCCAAAACAACGAACATACTTTTTTAAATTGATTTTTAACTTATATATTACAGTGGTTGGTTATTTATAGAATTTTCCACACACAAAATTAATGTTTATGTTTAACAATTTGCAAAAAATGGCATTTTAGATTCTTAAAAATTTATTTTGAGGTCTAGAAAGAGATTTTTGATGAATGAAGAAATTTTACATTACCTTATTAATTGTTCTACTCCTGTAATCTTCCTCTGGATTAAAGTTCCTATGCACTTAAGATTAAACCTGCAACAAATAATACAGGAAAATTGGAATAATAATGTTAATAATAAGATTAGATATTATATATATATATATTATATAGCCAGGACAGAAAAAAGTGGCAACACATAGTTTATAAGAATTGCATGAGAAAGAATGTCAGTGGCATGAAAAACGTCTGAAACATTAGACTTTGGATAGTAATGAGCCCGAGTGAAGAGCTTTACATGATGACTTTGTGAAGCTCTCCGCCTAGGCTGATCGCTAAATAGATTGATCAGCGACCTGGATCGTAGCCATTAATTCAAGATACACGAAGGGAATTTGTTTGAACACAATGTTCTTGAGGTTACGACAACAATAATTTGTTATCTGCGGTCCATTTCGACAATAATAACAATCTCTGTACAAGAATGTGCCATTGTAGAGTTTACGGCAACATCCTGTTATCTGTGACACATTTATGAGATTCAGGTCTGTGATAATCAGACTATCAAGTCTCAGATGGTTTATACCTTTTTGAATAGATTGCTTGATTCAGTAACTTGTTTGCCATAACTGAGATTATATTTATATAACATTTTTGTTCTAAATTGGATCAATCCTTGAAGTTTACCACTTAAATAAACAATTTTGTATTGAATGATGCAATGCAATTTATAATAAGTTTAATTTTAACTTTTTGTTAAATGTTGAGTTTAATTGTTAACTTGTTCAGTTATGAAATCATTCAGTGTACAGGTCGTAATTCTAGAATATTCTCCATTTTAGGTCTACACTTTTCAGTCTGTTATTTCAATTAACAAAAATTTTAAATGCAGTTTCAAGGAATTAAATAATTAAGAATCAAATTCGGCTAATTGAACTATTTTGAATTAGTGGTTATACAAATTTAAACGTCAAATTTAAGTATGACTGTATTCTAAAACATTCCATTATTGACTCAATGAATATGAAAGTCTTAAATTTAAAAAAACAACAACAATTTTAAAAAAATATGAATTGAGGAATTATAAATCAAATATTCTAAACTGAACGATTTGATACTGTAAATGAAACTGCTAAATTTGGATTTCTAATTTAATCATGATTCAATTTGAAGGAGATTTTTTATGTTTCTAATTTGAAGTTAATTAAAATGATATAATTTTGAACAATTAAAAATGTCTTAGTTTATTCTTCAGTGTTAAGCTTCGGAAATAATGGCATGGATTTATATTTTTGACCAATAACAATTTACAAAATTTAGAATTTTGCAGTTTTAATGTCAATAAATCTAATATTTTCCAAATGAAAATTGTTCATAAGTTCTATTTTGTACGTCCACATTATTTAGCGTTTGAATAAAAAATTTCTGAATTAAAAAGTTTTCAAGCCTAAGATTTAGAGGTTTAAAATTTTAAAAAGTTGAACAAAAGTTAACAAATTTTAGCAAACCGAGAAATAACCAAGAATTTTTTTCCTCGACTAAAACAGCGACTCTGATTATAAAAAATTACGTAAGATTAAAAAATTTCTAAGTAATGCTAAATGGTTTGAAAAATCGAAGAGGTTTCTCAGAAATTCTGAGAATTTCTACAGAATTCAAGGGTTTTTAATATACTTTACTGAGTTTCCACCGATTATGCAAATTTTTTAAGGATTAAAATTTTTTTCAAGGATTTAAAAATTTTTAGTGTATTTTAAAGTATTTCTAAAAAACATGAAAGATTTTAATGGATTTCAAAGGATTTTATCTGGTTTCAAAGATTTGATGATTTTTAAGAAATTTTAAAAGAGATTATAGATTTTGGGATGTTTTACCAGATTTTATTTGAGTTTTGTGGGATTACTAGGGATTTCACAAGATTTAATGGATGATATAAATTTCAACGTATTTCAAAACATTTTTAAGTGTTAAGGTTATTTGAAAAAAAAGCGAAGAAACTTAAGGAGATATAAACATTTGAGGGGCTTTTTAAAGGATCTCGTAGGATTTCAGAAAATTTTTAAGTATTTGTAGAAGGTATCCGAATTATCAATGATATTAAGAAGATTTCAAGGAATTCTAAAAAATTTAGAGTACTCTCGGAAATCAATTTGATGAAATAAAATTTCGAGGGACTTCTGGGAATTTCTTAGGTTTCAGAGACTTCAAGGGATTTCGCCAAATTGAAGAGATTTTAACGGATTTCGAAATAAATGATCAAATTTTAAAGGATTTTACAAATTGTAACGGATAACGGATTTTGAGATAAATGATAAGATTTTTACGGATTTCTGCGGATTTCAAGGAAAGTTGAAAGATTGATGAGTTTTTCGGGAATTTAGGAAAATCTCAGCAGCAGCTTTAATGGCTTTCTGTTAGGATTTCCACGTATTTCAGAGCATTTTAAGTTGTGAAGGTTATTTAAAAAAATTTCAAGAAACTAAACGAGGTTCATACATTTTTAAGGGGTTTCAAAGAATTTTATAGAATTCCAGAAAATTTCAAAGGATTTTTTAAGGGTATCCAGGATATCAGTGATGTTAAAAATATTTCAAGAAATTCTAATGCATTTCTAGATAACTTTAGGAAATGAATTTAATAAATTAGATTTCCAAGGAACTTCTAAGGATTTTTAAGAATTGTGGGGCTTTAAAGACTGCAAGCGATTTGACCAGATTTAAGGAATTACAAAGGATTTTAAAAGAAATTATAAGATTTCGAGGGATTTCTACGCATCTCAAGGGACGTACAAATATTGATTAGTTTTCTCTCGATGTAATATGAAAATAATTACATAATATTCTTATTCTACAATTGACGCTATTTTTAATTTCTCAAATGAGTTCGAGGACTCCCATTTATGATATAAATTTTACGAAATCAAGAAACAAACATTGATGGTGTTTTCTCATGACTGTGAATCTTGCATTTTTAATAAGCATCTAACAGCTCACGGAAAAAACTGTGCATTAAATCAAGTAGGCTGAATCATTTGGCTGACGTTACTTGAAAGAAGCCACTATTTTCTTTTCACAAGGGACCGGTTTTTTTGAATCAAGAAAATAATAGAATCAGAAGAACGAATTAAATCAAGAATATATTTACTTCGAGCAAATAATTATTGAATCAATTTGTTCCGCTATACTTATTTGCGTGACGTTTAATAAAATATTGTGTAAAGAATATTATATTCTGATGATAAGTACACTGTTAGAAATGTTTGCAATTTTAGTATACGCGGGCATATTAAATTTCCTATATGTTTAATGAATTCATGACACTTTATAATTTTAGTGAACTTACGTATACTAAACTTAATCTATGCAGTTATATGTATACTAAATTTATTGAGTGTACAGTAAGTTTCTTTCACGTATATGAATTTCATAGTTTCTGTATACTA